>JAQOTM010000067.1:435206-481129 GCA_029168755.2 Tillandsia fasciculata
GCACACAAGAACTTGAACCACATTGGTACAAAACGGCCCTTGGAGCTTTTGCACTGGATTTAATGGCGCAATAACACTCCGTCAACCATCTGATGGGAGGAATCATCTCATGTACCTCCGAGTACTCCGTTACCTCAAACGTTACGCATCTCCAAGGATCATCCTGAATCGAACATATTGGAGACTCACAAGAAGGAGTCAGAACTCGGAGGCATTGGTTTTTGCGGATTCGCTTGTACGTTTCTCTAATCGAACCAAGAATGTCGATGAAGCTCTTCAGGATGACTACTGGATTGAAGCAATGCAGGAAGAGCTCCATCAATTTGAGCGAAACAAAGTCTGGGAATTAACGAAGCCTCCGAAGCAACACAATGTGATAGGTACCAAATGGATTTTCAAGAACAAGAAAAATGAAGATGGTACTATCATCAGGAACAAAGCAAGGTTAGTTGCTCAAGGCTACTCTCAAGTAGAAGGTATAGACTTTGATGAAACTTTCGCCCCTGTAGCTAGACTCGAGTCCATTCGTATCTTGTTTGCGATTGCTTGTCATTTTAAAATCAAATTATTTCAAATGGACGTTAAGAGCGCATTTTTAAATGGTTTTTAAATGAGGAAGTTTATGTGGCTCAACCGAAAGGTTTTGTGGACCATAAACTACCTAACCATGTTTTTCGTTTGAAAAAGGCTCTTTACGGTCTGAAACAAGCACCGCGAGCATGGTACGAAAGGTTGACAAAGCACCTTTTGGAAAAGGGCTATACTCGAGGGGGAGCTGACAGGACTCTCTTTGTGAAGCATTATCAAAACAATTTCATTGTAGCACAAATCTATGTCGATGACATTGTATTTGGTGCAACAAGAGATAATGATGCTTCTAAATTCGCGGAGACCATGGAAAGCGAATTTGAGATGTCCATGATGGGCGAATTGACATATTTTCTTGGATTACAAGTTAAACAAAGATGAAGGAATTCACTGTGTCAATCCAAGTATGCAATGGAGTTGGTCAAAAAGTTTGATTTAGAAAATTCTAAGGATTTTCCGACTCCAATGGGAACTAGCCATAAGGGACTTGGAAGTGAATCACATAGTGAGAATGTAGACGAGAAACTTTATCGCAGTATGATTGGAAGTCTACTTTATCTCACGGCTAGTCGCCCGGATATATCCTTCAGTGTTGGGATTTGCGCGAGATATCAATCAGCACCGAAGGAGGTTCACCTGAAAGCGGTGAAACGGATCATCCGGTATATCAAAGGTACAATAAATTTCGGAATTTGGTATCCTATGGGAACAATTTGGATATTGTTGGATACTCAGATGCCGATTGGGCTGGATCAGTGGATGATCGGAAAAGCACGAGTGGTGCATGCTTTTATCTTGGCCATTGCCTTGTTGCATGGCACAGTAAAAAGCAAAACTGCATAGCACTCTCGACTGCCGAAGCGGAGTATATTTCAGCAGGAAGTTGTTCAACCCAATTGATTTGGATGAAAAGCGTGTTGAGCGACTTCCGGATTTCAGCATCTTCGGTAACCATTCTTTGTGACAACACTAGTGCTATAAACATTTCTAAAAACCTGTGTTGCACTCAAGAACAAAACACATTGAACTTAGATATCATTTTCTTAGAGAGCTAGTTGAATCAAATATTCTTCAACTTTCATATATTTCAACTGAGGATCAATTAGCTGACATTTTAACAAAACCTTTGGATCAAAAACGTTTTATTCACTTGCGTAAAGCAATTGGAATGCTTTCCTTGAAATAATCTCTTTTGAAACCTTTGCTTAGGTTAGGTTTTGTTTTGTGTTTTTGTTCTTTATCTATGTTTGTACATAGGACATTAATTGAGCATTAGTTATATTGACTTTAATTGCATCCTTTCATGCATTTAGAAATTTATTATGCTTTTGATATCATAATATTTCAATGTTGCAATGATCATTTATGTTAATTAAGTCATCTTTTAAGTGATCAAAGTCAATTTCTCTCTCAATGATCTCTTGGTATAGTCATTATCTTATTTGACTATTTAGTCGAGTATGAATGCGAGATCAATTTTTGGTTGAATACCTTATATCTTAATATGATACCAATTGATACCACTTGTTGGGTTATAAGTAATTGGATCTAAATAGGGGAAAAAACACCTAGAGGGGGGTGAATAGGTGTAAACAATAAACACTCAAAAATCATTGCGCAATAAAACCCAATGCGGAAAAATAAAAGAACACGCAAGATTTTTACGTGGAAAAACTCCAAACCGGAGTAAAAAACCACGGGACCGATAACACGGCGAAATCCACTAGAATTAACACACGTACAAGGTGATATAACGTACTCACAGACGACTCAACCTTTTACCATACGCTCCTAGTAGATCTTCTCCGCTCGCTCCACGACGCTTCTCGAATCCACGATCCGCGCCCAACGCTGAATCCACAGCGTCCAACGTCGAGTCCACGACGTCCGACCGAATCCACGGTCTTCACCCAGTAGCACGCTTCGAATCCACGAACGTACCTCGCGAATCCACCGGTTGCACCTTGAATCCACAAGGCCACGCGAGTCCACGCGCCGATTTGGGTAAATCGTTGTTTGTTTGGGTGGTGATGATCCGCCGAATACTTAGATTAGAAATAGATCGGAAATACCATCTAAGTATTCATTGATTTGATTCTACTCAAAATGTGAGTATGGAAAACCTAGAATCAAATCAATCAATATAGATGAAGAAACATAGAATAAATCTATTGATTTCCTTTCTTCTCTATATGTGGATTTTTCCTTTCGGCTATTTTTTTTTTATTTTGCGGATGCCCTAGAAAATGAATATAGGGCCTATTTATAGGTTAGAAACCATTGGAAGAAGATAAGGATCAAAAACTGCCTTTTCTGGAGATTTTTACCGACGGCGATCCGGATTGGAATTGGACGATCCGGATTGCAGAAGCAAGAAAGACGATTTCCAGAAAAATGCTGTTCGGGATCCGGATCGTAGTCCCCGATCCGGATCGTTCATACAGTTTCACCAAACATCACGTTCGGGATCCGGATTGCAAATCCTGATCCGGATCGTGCAAGCAAAAGGTAAAACCAGTGTTCGGGATCCGGATCATGAAATGCTGCGATCCGGATTGAACCAGTGTATGAACAAACACCCTTCGGGATCCGGATTGCAAGCACGATCCGGATCCTGAACATGTCCCATGTCCAGTTTTTGATGTTTATGCAATAAAACCTTCTTCCAGGTGTTTCTACACTATAAGAAGTATTCGGATCACCAAAAATCTTTAGTTAAACATACCTGATCCTTTTGAATTCTTCTTTCTTGAGATTGAGGTATATGATCCAAAGTTCTTTTCATCTTCAATCTTCAAGACTTAATACTTTCACGAAATACGCCAACTCAAATTCCGTAACAATCTCCCCCTTTGGCGGTTTCGTGACAAAACACAAATCCACAAAAGAAAATTCAAAAAGATATTTTTGTTGCTATCACCATACAACAAAAATTTACAATGGAGATCCAAAAATTAAAAACATGAGATAAACTCCTAAACAGACTCTAGACTTAGACATCTGTAATCTCTGCACAAAGAAATCATTCTTGACAAACAAAATCGTTAGATACCTCAAGAATTGAAACATACAAAACCAAGTACAGAGATAGAGTTTATTCTCATCATGACATTTGAAGAATTCAGATATGTAAGAGAATCATAGTTAAAAACCAACATATCTTCTAAGCATTCAAAAACCAAATGTCAAAACTGTTAGTCCAACATCAACTTGTTAGTCATATTACATGCCCAAATAGTTAGTCAAATAGTTAGTAGGGGCATGCAACCAATCACAAATAAAAACCAAAGTTGAAGTTGAGATCATACTTACCAAAGTTGAAGTTGAGATCATACTTACCTTAATGTTCACACATTCACACATTTTCACATCATCATTGTTCATCATTGTTCAAGTTCTCTCTAAACTCTCTCCCCCTTTTTGTCACAAAACAAAGCCAAAAACGTAGCAAAAGCTACAAAATATAAGGAGAGTTAAAAAGTTCCATTAATATGCACAACCTGAGAACTAAACTACAAGTTAGAACAAAAACTAAGTCCTAAAAATCCTGCACAAATGAGAATAAAGAAAAATAAATCAGTCAAAAAGTGATCATTCATCAGAATCCGAGTCTTCAGAGCTTGTGCAACCCATTTTATAGAACATCTTCTTTACCCGCTTGGTCATTGAATTGACCCTTTTGGTTATGGTAATATGAGCTGCCGTGATGATTTCAAGCTCATTGGAAATTCTTTGCTGCTCCCTCAAAATTTGTTCTTGCTTAACAGATAGTCGCTGTTGTTCCTTGAAAATTGAGGATAGTGATGCTTCATCATCTCGCCGGGTTCTTGTTGAGATGGTGAGGCCGAGGTGCCGCCACAAGGTCTCTTTCCAGTAACATGTGGTAATTTGTGAAGCGATTTCACAATCGTTGATTCATCTATCATTCCGCAACTGTGCTGATATGATGTTGAGCTTATATCAATGTTGAACTTTTGTAAGATCCTCATGATGAGTAGAGGAAACGGAAGTCGCTCCGAAGGATGAGGATGCACAATATATCTTGACATCCTATTCCAAATTATGTACGGAATATTCATGTTAATCCGACAGCCTCAGAGGGATGACCTATGAGATATAAGAACAGCAGTCTCTCCCATCTCACGACCTTGGTCTGCATGTTCGGCAGAATGTTGTAACACGTGATGAAGTTTAGAAATCGGTACTCCAGTCGTAGATGCTTGGATTTTACACTTTTACCATCAGCTGATTTAGTTCCTTCCAAACAAATCTTCTCGATCACGGTTTGCCACAAGGCATTCGTCAAACTTCTGCCCTTTAAAAAATTGACCCCTGAAGAGTTAGATTCCATGCCAAGGACTTCACCAATAATTGCGGAGTGATCTTAAGTTTCATCCCTTGGACATTCGTAAAGAAATGCATTGGTCCATGTTCATCTTCTCGAAGATGTCTTGCATTCGTATAAAAAGTTCTTACACGATACAAACAATATCCAAGAAGTTCAGGGAATCGGCAGACTTGGATAAGAGAAGCTTGCTCAATTAAGGTTCCAAATTCTGGTGAGTGATTGCGAAGGGCTTCAATGTTGACATGACGCTCACCGATGCATTCACGTCGTTCAAAAGCTCTAAGGCGATCCATGTTGATGAATTCTTCTTCCACTCGAGGCGGCGAATCAGGAACTGTTGGCGTGTCAATACCAGTGTCTTGTCGTAGTCCAAAGCGTTTAGCACACGTTTCCTTTTCACCGAGATGGTTGGTGCAGTCATAGGTGCTTTCCCTGTATCCATGGTTGCCTTTCCTTTTGAGCCATCGGAGGCTTTTCCTTTTGAACTATCAGATGCCTTTTGTTCAGGCAAAGAATCATCATCATCATCATCAGTCAATGCAGCCCAATCTACCTCATGACAGTCCACTTCAGTGTCACTGACCTCAACAAACTCACCCCTTTTTTGTGTTTTCTTAGCTCTCTTTAATTTGTTCGTGGCTCGAGTGTGTACCATCGAAACCAGGAGAAGAATGATCCACGTGAATGCCATTGACTCTAGTGCTTTGAGTTCAGAGAAAGTGTCCTGTGAAGAGCAACTCAAGAACATGAAAAATCGTTAATTTTGAAAAATTTGAAAAATTGTACCCAAACAATCATAATCATGTAGAGAAGCTAAGAATCAAATTAGTTTTGCAAAAAGAATTTTAAAAATAGATCAATCGCATGATTTTCAAAAATTCCTCTTTTATGCCCTAAAACAGAATTTTTAGAAATCGAAGCCCAAAAATTCGTTTATCTTGAGAAAACCCAGCATAAAAGCAAAACTAATCGACCCAGAGTCCTTATTTCAAAAGAAATTTGATCAAAAACCATTCACAAACGAAAAAGATCCATGATTTCTACTCACGTTTGATGAAACATATAAAAACTGTGAAAAACCGAGATTTGATCAACAAAACTTACTTGGAATTGAAGAACTTTGAGTTTGGAAGCTCCAAGATGCAAGAAATCTAGAGAGAGAAACTCTAGAAGCTTAGAAACAAAAGATTAGGGTAAAAGAAATTCAAATCTCTTTGTTCTGTTATAAACCCTAGCCGTGATCCGGATCGGATCGAGAATGTGATCCGGATCGGCTACCCGCAGGAGGAAGCCTGCGTTCGGGATCCGGATCACTTATCCCGATCCGGATCGGCTTCAACTTTTTCTCCAGAAAAATTTAGAAAAATTCCATAAAATCCAGAAAAAGTATGTAAGCACTTTACCATGTCAACTTTAAACAAAAATCATCGTTTCATACAACAAGAAATAGATTATACAAAATCTATCAAAAATACTCAAAAATGAAACGAAAATTTACGAAATTAAAACTCTTAAAGTTGAACAACTTCAATTACATCTATCTTGATCTTATGCGTAATGCCTTTATCAAATCATCAATTTGGTAAAGAAAATGAAATACCAAGATCAATAGATGTTTGAAATCCCAGATAAGTTAGATAATATATCTAGACAATCTGTTGAAGGAGTGGCTCTTTGAGCATCTTTTATCAAAAATCCCACCTTATACCAACCATGAAATATGACTGAGTCAAGTATTTCAATATGCATTTCATCAACATTTTTAAAACAAAAATTTGCTTTGCATTCATGGAGTATCTTTTTCTTTCTTTCATTTTCTCCATGTGGTGGTAGTTTTCACACTCCTCATTGGGATGTAACTCTTTCCACATCTTTTGAGCATTTTACATTTCATTGACTCCCCCTCAATTGGCTATCAATTATTTAATATATAAGGTATTCAACCAAAAATTGATCTCGCATTCATACTCGACTAAGCAATCAAATATGATAATGACTATACCAAGAGATCATTGAGAGAGAAATTGACTTTGATCACTTAAAAGATGATTTAATTAACGTAAATGATCATTGCAACATTGAAAATATTATGATATCAAAAGCATAATAAATTTCTAAATGCATAAAAGGATGCAATTAAAGTCAATTATGATTTATGCTCAATTAATGTCCTATGTACAAAACATAGATAAAGAACAAAACAAAAACAAAACCTAACCTAAGCAAAGGTTTCAAAAAGAGATTATTTCAAGGAAAGCATGCCAATTGCTTTACGCAAGTGAATAAAACGTTTTTGATCCAAAGGTTTTGTTAAGATATCAGCTAATTGATCCTCAGTTGAAATGTATGACAATTGAAGAATATTTGATTCAACTAGCTCTCTAAGAAAATGATATCTAAGTTCAATATGTTTTGTTCTAGAGTGCAACACAGGGTTTTTAGAAATGTTAATAGCACTAGTGTTGTCACATAAAATGGTTACCGAAGTTGCTGAAATTCGGAAATCGCTCAACACGCTTTTCATCCAAATCAATTGGGTTGAACAACTTCCTGCAGAAATATACTCCGCTTCGGCAGTCGAGAGTGCTATGCAATTCTGTTTTTTACTGTGCCATGCAACAAGGCAATGGCCAAGATAGAAGCATGCACCACTCGTGCTTTTCCGATCATCCATGTAGAGTCCAGGCGTTCCCTTGCCCTTGTATACCCCCCTTTTTATTTTGACGGGACTAGTAGAAAAACTTTTCACCGCTTTCTGCAATGGACTGACCGGGGCCGCTAGTATTTTTCTGCGTTTGAGCTCGAAGAACGGAGGGCGGCAAAGCGAACGGTTTCGGATTCCGATCTACGGATCTCCCGGAATGGGGGTCAAAGCATTTGCTTTGAGTGGTGCATCGGAATCCGTGCTAAGTGGCCGGCACGCTTTTCGAGGTGATCGGACCTTTCATACTTTATGTCAGTGGGTTATTTTTATCTTTTGGGTGGTACCTCGACCTTTCGGTTTTTCGTTTAGGGTCCTAATTTAATATTTTTAGTTGACTAGGTGGGGCAGAAATTCGAGATTTTTTGGGCTGGTCATCGGGGTTTGCGGGTATTTTTAGGTGATAGAGCTCGCAAAACGGAGAACGGTGGCGCGATCGGATTTGAATTCCGACCCCGGGATCTCCCGGAATAAATTTCTGAAGGTAACCAGCAGTTCCGGGTGCATCGAAAAGCGTGCGGATGATCGGCACGCTTTTCGAGGTAAGATTGGACCTTTGGTCCGCACCCGATCGTTGAGTGTTGAGTTTGGGGGACTAGGGTTTTTATTTCCCTATTCTCATCGCCTTAGATCGTGCGTTAGGGTTTCGGGGGCGTACAAAAAGAAAGAGGAAAAAGCCCCAATCCCCATTTCTCAATTCAAGTATTGGCGTATAGAACCGGGAAAAGGAGAAGGAAGAACGGGGAATCCACCTTTCGGGGAGCCTTACGTTGGAGACAGAGGACGATCCTTTTTCCTCTTCCTCGCGGGGTCGGTAAGTGATCGCGTTGCTTTCGTTTGTTATTTTTTCTGTTGGGTCGAGGGTTGGGCGATGGTCGTTCGGGTGCCGCACGTCGCGTGGGTTTGGTGGTAACGGGAAGCCGCCGCCGCCGTTGTTAAACGGGAGGCCGCCGCCGCCGTTATCATGCCCACGGAGTCGTCGCCGCAGTCGCCGTGTTCGCGGGGTCATCGCCGGAGCCGCGGAGACGAAAAAGGGATTACTATTCACCCTGGTACGGCCGCGGTCCACAGAGCTCGGCGTGCACCCGGCGCATGGCTCCCGGGCACGGGGGCGCGGACCCGGCGCACGAAGGCGTGCGCCAGGCCGCGCGGTCCACCGTGCCTGGCGTGCACCCGGCGCACGCCCCGCAGCCCGGTGGTGAGGACCCGGCTCACGGGCGCGTGCGCCGGCCCAGCCCAGGGAGCGCGGTGCACACGCCAGGCGTGCACCCGGCGCTGCCGCTGCGGTCGGGAGCGCGTGAGCCCGGTGCGCGCCCTGTCGTGCACCGGCCCGGCCCATTTCGGTTGGTGCACGCCCCGGGGTGAGCCCGGTCTACGCCGCCGCTTCCTCTGAGCCGTGGACCCGGTCCACGCCTGGTCCCGTGCACCAGGGCTCAGAAAAGAGGCCCAGAAGCTTCGTTTTTAGCCCGTTTCGCGCCGTTTTTGAGTGTTTTCAACCACGACGATGTTATTAACGATACTTCTATTGTAGTTCTTTTCGGGCACAAGGTGGGAGCGTTTTAACTGAAGTTTCCGCACACCTTCTTCGCGTTTCAGGTGGGTACATCCTTAGAGCCCCTTTATGCCCATTATCGTTACTATCATGATTATCGTGTGGTGGGTACTCTGCTCATTATTGTTGGTTACGTTTGGGTACTTGGTTCATTATTGTGGGTTCTGTTTTGGGATTCGGCGTCGGGTTTTCGGCAATTGTATCTTGTTTAAAATAAATATCTAATTGTGCTAACACGGTGTTCTTTGTGGTATTTATTGTTTAGTACACATATCATCGCATTATTTTCGATTATACATGTTAGCGGGTTACCTTCGATCACACATGTTACTGCTTTACTTTTAATTATACATGTTGCCGTTTTACTCTTGTTATATATTATGATGCTAACATGATGGTGGTTATGGTTACTTGGCTCGAGGCTGCAGCACGCGCACCTGCGGTTTGGCCACCGCAAAGGGTGCGCTTTTCCGGAAAAGTGGTCTATGACCCGTGTATACCCACGAGGTGACGTAGTGGGGCCCCTTATTAGTTGTGGGGTTTGAGGCGCCGAGGTGCGAGCGGTGCGACCCGTCGGTTTAGTTGTCCGACGTGGTCGGATATTGCAGGTACGGTGCGACCCGTCGGTTTAGTTGTCCGACGTGGTCGGGTATTGCAGGTACGGTGCGACCCGTCGGTTTAGTTGTCCGACGTGGTCGGGTATTGCAGGTACGGTACGGCCGTCGGTTTAGTTGTCCGACGTGGCCAGGTATTACAGGTTACAGGCGTACAGGTTGCCGTTTCCCCTCTTGAGAGGGTGGTCGCTCCGGTTGTCTTCACGGTTTGTTTATTATATTTTCCCGTTCTGTTATTATTAGTCACTGACTTCCCACTTCGTGACAGGGTTCAGGCGGGGGGAGAGGTAGGCGGCGGTGAGGACGGGGCAGGAGCAGCTGGGTCGCTGGGAACCCTGGATTGTATTTTCTCTTTTATCCTTGCATTTCATTCACTTTGTAGTTGTGTGTGAGGTTCTCGATACCCTCGTGGGGTCGGCATGGATGTCGGCATGGATTGCATTTAGCTATCTTCGTATGCGTTACTTTTCCTTTCACTTCTGTTGGCCGATTGAAAAAGCAAAACTCGAAAAAGATTGCGAAAACCGTTTTTAGAATCTAAGTGTCGTGTGGGCACTGTTTTCGAAACCCTGTGAATTTATGAATTGCGAAATGGATTTCAAAACTTGGGTGTCGTGTGGGCACTGTTTCCAAAATATTGTGGATTTATGCTGATTTCGAAACTCGCTTTCAAAACATAAGTGCCGGGTAGGTACTCTTTTAAAACCGTGGATTTATCCTTTCCAGATTAATCGGCCATGCGCTTTATTAAATTTTGAATGCTGGTTGTATGTTAACAATTGTTGTGATTGAATGGTTGTGTGTGGTTGGGATGTGTACTGAACGCTACGCCGTGCATATACAGGGGAGGCTCTGTCCGTTTACAGAGGGATCCTGTATGTGTGGCGGGTCTGGGCACGCGCCGGGGAAGAGGAGTTTCTTCTGTTTTCAAAAAAAAAAAAAAAATAAATCTACGTCGAACGTACGACTTTTGCAAACTGTTTCCGCTAAAATAAACCCCCGGGGCGTGACATCCACCGATCCAGCCCAGTCGGCATCTGAGTATCCAACAATATCCAAATTGTTCCCATAGGATACCAAATTCCGAAACTGATTGTACCTTTGATATATCGGATGATCCGCTTCACCGCTTTCAGGTGAACCTCCTTCGGTGCTGATTGATATCTCGCGCAAATCCCAACACTGAAGGATATATCCGGGCGACTAGCCGTGAGATATAGTAGACTTCCAATCATACTGCGATACAGTTTCTCGTCTACATTCTCACTATGTGATTCACTTCCAAGTCCCTTATGGCTAGTTCCCATTGGAGTTGGAAAATCCTTAGAATTTTCTAGATCAAACTTTTTGACCAACTCCATTGCATACTTGGATTGACACAAGTGAATACCTTCATCGTTTTGTTTAACTTGTAATCCAAGAAAATAAGTCAATTCGCCCATCATGGACATCTCAAATTCGCTTTCCATGGTCTCCGCGAATTTAGAAGCATCATTATATCTCGTTGCACCAAATACAATGTCATCGACATAGATTTGTGCAACAATGAAATTGTTTTGATAATGCTTCACAAAGAGAGTCCTGTCAGCTCCCCCTCGAGTGTAGCCCTTTTCCAAAAGGTGCTTTGTCAACCTTTCGTACCATGCTCGCGGTGCTTGTTTCAGACCGTAAAGAGCCTTTTTCAGACGAAAAACATGGTTAGGTAGTTTATGGTCCACAAAACCTTTCGGTTGAGCCACATAAACTTCCTCATTTAAAAAACCATTTAAAAAGGCGCTCTTAACGTCCATTTGAAATAATTTGATTTTAAAATGACAAGCTATCGCAAATAAGATACGAATGGACTCGAGTCTAGCTACAGGGGCGAAAGTTTCATCAAAGTCTATACCTTCTACTTGAGAGTAGCCTTGAGCAACTAACCTTGCTTTGTTCCTGATGATAGTACCATCTTCATTTTTCTTGTTCTTGAAAATCCATTTGGTACCTATCACATTGTGTTGCTTCGGAGGCTTCGTTAATTCCCAGACTTTGTTTCGCTCAAATTGATGGAGCTCTTCCTGCATTGCTTTAATCCAGTAGTCATCTTGAAGAGCTTCATCGATGTTCTTTGGTTCGATTTGAGATACGTAGCATGCAAATCCGCAAACCAATTGTCTCCGAGTTCTGACTCCTTCTTGTGGATCTCCAATGATGTTCGATTCAGGGTGATCCTTGGAGATGCGTAACGTTTGAGGTAAGGGAGTAGTCGGAGGAACACGAGATGATTCCTGCACATCAGATAAGCTTGAAGAACCGTTAGATGCATCATTATCATCGAAAGAATTGTTAGAAGAAGATGCATTAGCAGGTGTATCATCATCAAGAGAGATATCGAGGGTAGATTTTTCAGATTCAAAGTGAAAAGCTTCATCTACCTTAACATTTATCGATTCTACGATCGTCTTAGATTCTAAGTTAAAAACTCGATATGCTCTGCTGTTTGTAGAATAACCTAAGAAAATCCCTTCGTCACTTCGAGAGTCAAATTTTCCAAGATTCTCGCGATCACGCAAAATAAAACACCGACTCCCAAAGATGCGAAAATAATTGATGTTCGGTTTTCTACAAAACCACAGCTCATATGGTGTATTTAAGGTCCTCGGGCGCAAATAAACTCGATTAATTACGTAAACAGCAGTGTTTACCGCTTCAGCCCAAAAATATAACGGTAGTGTTACGGAATTTGAGTTGGCGTATTTCGTGAATGTAATATGTCTTGAAGATTGAAGATGAAGAAACTTCGGATCGTATACCTCAATCTCAAGAAAGAAGAATTCAAAAGGATCAGGTATGTTTAACTAAAGAATTTTGATGATCCGAATACTTCTTATAGTGTAGAAACACCTGGAAGAGGTTTTAATTGCTTATTCATCAAAAACTGGACATGGGACATGTTCAGGATCCGGATCGTGGCTTTCAATCCGGATCCCGAAAGGTGTTTGTTCATACACTGGTTCAATCCGGATCGCAGCATCTCTGATCCGGATCCCGAACACTAGTTTTACCTGTGTGCTTCTTCGATCCGGATCAGGAATTGCAATCCGGATCCCGAACATGAGATTCTGGTAAAACTGTATGAACGATCCGGATCGGGGACTACGATCCGGATCCCGAACAGGCAATTTTCTGGAAATCGTCTTTGTGCTTCTGCAATCCGGATCGCCAAATCCAATCCGGATCGCCGTCGGTAAAACTTTCCAGAAAAGGCTGTTTTTGATCCGAATATTCTTCCTAGGGTTTCTAACCTATAAATAGCCCTTCCATTTCATTTCTAGGGCATCCGCAATAGATCGGCTGGTTAAGAAAAGATAGCCGAAAAGAAAAATCCACATATATAGAGAAGAACGGAAATCATTAGATCTATTCTATGGTTCTTCATCTATATTGATTGATTTGATTCTAGGTTTTCCATACTCACATTTTGAGTAGAATCAAATCAATGAATACTTAGATGGTATTTCCGATCTATCTTTAATCTAAGTATTCGGCGGATCATCACCACCCAAACAAACAACGATTTATCCCAAAATCGGCGCGTGGACTCGCGTGGCCTTGTGGATTCAAGGTGCAACCGCTCTCGTGGATTCGGAGCGAGGTACGTTCGTGGATTCGAAGCGTGCCATTGGGTGAAGACCGTGGATTCGGTTGGACGTCGTGGACTCGACGTTGGACGCTGTGGATTCAGCGTTGGGCGCGGATCGTGGATTCGAGAAGCGTCGTGGAGCGAGCGGAGAAGATCTACTAGGAGCGTATGGTAAAAGGTTGAGTCGTCTGTGAGTACGTTATATCACCTTGTACGTGTGTTAATTCTAGTGGATTTCGCCGTGTTATCGGTCCCGTGGTTTTTTACTCCGGTTTGGAGTTTTTCCACGTAAAAATCTTGTGTGTTCTTTTATTTTTCCGCATTGGGTTTTATCGCGCAATGATTTTTTGAGTGTTTATTGTTTACACCTATTCACCCCCCTCTAGGTGTTTTTTCCCCTATTTAGATCCTTATTAACCTAAACCCAACAAGTGGTATCAGAGCGGGAATAGGGTTGTAAACAATGGTTGAAGGTGGAAACATCAATCGACCCCCTTTCTTTGATGGAACAAATTATGCGTACTGGAAAGTACGGATGAAAGCTTTTTAATTTCCATCGACGAAAGGGTGTGGCAATCAATTGAATTAGGATGGTCTAATCCAACTGAAATTTTAGATGATGTTCGCACCTTAAAACCTAGGTCGAAATGGACCAAGGAAGAGATAGACTTATCTTCTTACAATGGCAAAGGGATTAATGCTCTATTTAATGCTTTGTCACAAACTGAGTTCTCTCGCGTCTCGGCATGTGAGACTGCGAAAGAAATCTGGGATGTTCTTCAAGTTACGCATGAGGGAACTAACTTAGTGAAGATTCAGAAACTGCAAATGCTCACGAGCAAGTTTGACTCTATCTCTATGGCAGAGAATGAATCCTTCACTGACTATTACACACGATTGCAAGACATCGTGAACTCATGTGCTAACTTGGGAGAGAAGATTCCAGAATTTAAAGTTGTAAGAAAAATTCTAAGAACTCTTCCTGAACGATTTCGCCCGAAGGTCGCAGCCATTGAAACAATTAAACACCCGGACGAAATGCGTGTAGAAGAATTAGTAGGTGCTTTACAAACTTATGAAATGACTTTTCCTACTAACTATTCTTCTGGAAAGGCATCCTCTTCTAAGTCTTCAGGTTACGCATTGAAATCAACTAAAGAAGAAGACGCGGATTCATCCTCCTCGGACGACGACGAGAACATTTCTATGGAGGACTTTGAGAAGCAGCTCGCTCTCTTGACAAGGAAGTTTCGCCGCAACTTTCGAAGGGGAAATTCAAGCAAAACTCAATCCTTCGGAAAGTCGAAGAAAGGCAAGGGTCCTTCAATCACAAGTCAAGAAAGCAAGAGAACTTCTCAAAGGATAAGAAAAGTTCTGAGGGACAAGTTCAGTGTTTCAAATGTCGAGGCTACGGCCACATAGCAACGGAATGTCCCAACAAGAATCCGGCTAAGAAGAAAGCGATGCAAGTAGTTACTTGGGATGACAACTCCACGTCAAATGAGTCATCGTCAAGTGATGAAGAAGACAACGCGACAGCTTTCCACGCGTCCACTACATCTTCTCCCTTCATGTGCTTAATGGCAAGTACATCCGACTCACTGTCCAACTCCACTGTTGAAAAGATTGCAACGGACGATGAATCAGATGATTCGGAAGGTGAAGATTTTGTTTTAGCCTACCATAAGCTTTTGAGGGATTCAAAGAAACTGGCTAAACAAAACAAGGGGTTGAAAGAGAGATTACAGGATCTTGAAGATGAAGTAAAAAGAGTAACCTCTATCTCAACCGATCTTGAAGTGGAAAGGGACAATCTGATTAAGACAAATGTTTCCCTTCAAGAGTCCAATGAGCAATTCGAGAAGAATTATATGGATATGGTGAACAAAGCGAATTACTTCTTGAAGCTCAACGGCGAGGCTCGACAGGAAAAATTGGAAATGACGGAGACCATACGCCAACTAAAGGATGACTTAAAGAGATTTTCTTCTGGAAGGAGTAAGTTGGACAGACTTCTTGGTCTCGGTCAAAGAAATAAGTTCGGCCTCGGATACACTCAAACTGGAGACATTCCAAGTTCGAGTGGTACAGTATTTGTGCCTCAGTCGGTATCTCCTCCTCCGACACCGGTGTTCACGACAAGCAACGACAACGAACCTACTACATCTTCCTCGGAATCGACAAGAACCAAGGTATGTTTTCGTTGTGGCATTTCAGGGCACATAAGAAGAAATTGCAAGACGGAAGCCAAACGCACACCTCAAGCACATCTTGCAATGACTACCAAAAGGGCTATTCCTCGGAAAACAAGTGCAATTCATTCAAAGGAAAAGAGCCTTGGTAGTACACCTCTCAAGACGACATCATCAAGGAGCAGCAATTCTTCAAGCAAGACGCTCTCACCTAGGAAATCAACTTCACGACCATTACCGACGCACTTCAAAAAGGTTTGGGTGCGCAAAGGTGAAATCTTTCCCTGTCTTGCTACCAATGTTTCTTTGCATGCATATGATAGTTCGTCTTGGTACCTGGATAGCGGGTGTTCCCGTCATATGACCGGCGATAAAAACTGTTTTCAAACATTTGAGAAAAACTCCGGAGGACTTGTTGTTTTCGGAGATGGTCGGTCTTCCAAAATTGTTGGAAAGGGAACGGTAGCTATTCCAGATGGCCCGGTTCTAGATAATGTATTATTTGTTCATGGCCTTAAGACTAACCTCATAAGCATAAGTCAACTGTGTGATAGTGGTTATTCAGTTAATTTTTCATCTGATAAATGCACTGTAACTGACATGAACCATGCTTTCTTTTTAAAGGGGGTTAGATCAGAAAACAACTGTTATGTAGTTCCTTCTAAGATTTCTGAAAAATGTAACCTAGCATCTTTGAAAAATGAAACACTTTGGCATGAAAGGCTAGGTCACATAAACTTTAAGGAACTTGCTAGAATTTCAAATAAAGATGTGGTCAAGGGGGTTCCAAAACTTTCTTTTGAACAAAACCTTGTGTGTGGCGGTTGCCAAAAGGGAAAACAGTCTAGGACTGCACACAAGAATTTGAACCACATAGGTACAAAACGGCCTTTGGAACTTTTGCATATGGACTTAATGGGGCCAACTCGTCAACCATCTCTGGGAGGTAAATGGTATATTTTCTTGTTGGTTGATGACTTTTCTAGATATACTTGGGTAGCCTTCTTAAAAGAAAAAGCTGATACCTTTGATTCTTTTCTCGAAATCTGCAATCGTATTATGATAGAAAAGAATGATAGGATTACTCGAGTTAGGAGTGATAGAGGTGGGGAATTCATAAATTCCAAATTCATTGATTTTTGCACTTCTAATGGCATTAAACATGAATTCTCCGCACCTTACACACCTCAACAAAATGGTGTAGTCGAGCGCAAAAACAGGGTCGTACAGGAAATGGCACGTGTTATGCTTCACAGCCGGAACTTACCTTTTTATTTTTGGGCTGAAGCGGTGAACACTGCTGTTTATGTTATCAATCGCGTGTATTTGCGCCCGGGGACATTGAATACACCATATGAACTTTGGTTTTGTAGAAAACCTAACATCAAATATTTTCGCATCTTTGGGAGTCGGTGTTTTATTTTACGTGATCGTGAGAATCTTGGAAAATTTGACTCTCGAAGTGACGAAGGGATTTTCTTAGGTTATTCTACAAACAGCAGAGCATATCGAGTTTTTAACTTAGAATCTAAGACGATCGTAGAATCGATAAATGTTAAGGTAGATGAAGCTTTTCATTTTGAATCTGAAAAATCTACCCTCGATATCTCTCTTGATGATGATACACCTGCTAATGCATCTTCTTCTAACAATTCTTTCGATAATAATGTTGATGCATCTAACGGTTCTTCAAGCTTATCTGATGTGCAGGAATCATCTCGTGTACCTCCGCCTACTCCTCTACCTCAAACGTTACGCATCTCCAAGGATCACCCTGAATCGAACATAATTGGAGATCCACAAGAAGGAGTTAGAACACGGAGACAATTGGTTTGCGGATTTGCATGCTATGTATCTCAAATCGAACCAAAGAATGTTGATGAAGCTCTCCAAGATGATTATTGGATTAAAGCAATGCAGGAAGAGCTCCATCAATTCGAGCGAAACAAAGTCTGGGAACTGACGAAGCCTCCGAAGCAACACAATGTGATAGGTACCAAATGGATCTTCAAGAACAAGAAAAACGAAGAAGGTACTATCATCAGGAACAAAGCAAGGTTAGTTGCTCAAGGCTATTCTCAAGTAGAAGGTATAGACTTTGATGAAACTTTCGCCCCTGTAGCTAGACTCGAGTCCATTCGTATATTGTTTGCGATCGCTTGTCATTTTAAAATCAGATTATTTCAAATGGACGTTAAGAGCGCCTTTTTAAATGGATTTTTAAATGAGGAAGTTTATGTAGCTCAACCGAAAGGTTTTGTGGATCATAAACTACCTAACCATGTTTTTCGTCTGAAAAAGGCTCTTTACGGTCTGAAACAAGCACCGCGAGCATGGTACGAAAGGTTGACAAAGCACCTTTTGGAAAAGGGCTACACTCGAGGGGGAGCTGACAGGACTCTCTTTGTGAAGCATTATCAAAACAATTTCATAGTTGCTCAAATCTATGTCGATGACATTGTTTTTGGAGCAACGAGAGATAATGATGCTTCTAAATTCGCGGAGACCATGGAAAGCGAATTTGAGATGTCCATGATGGGCGAATTGAATTATTTTCTTGGATTACAAGTTAAACAAAACGATGAAGGAATTCACTTGTGTCAATCCAAGTATGCACTGGAGTTGGTCAAAAAGTTTGATCTTGAAAATTCTAAGGATTTTCCGACTCCAATGGGAACTAGCCATAAGGGACTTGGAAGTGAATCACAAAGTGAGAATGTAGACGAGAAACTGTACCGCAGTATGATTGGAAGTCTACTATATCTCACGGCTAGTCGCCCGGATATATCCTTCAGTGTTGGGATTTGTGCGAGATATCAATCAGCACCGAAGGAGGTTCACCTGAAAGCGGTGAAACGGATCATCCGGTATATCAAAGGTACAATCAATTTCGGAATTTGGTATCCTATGGGAACGACTTTGGATATTGTTGGATACTCAGATGCCGATTGGGCTGGATCGGTGGATGACCGGAAAAGCACGAGTGGTGCATGCTTCTATCTTGGCCACTGCCTTGTTGCATGGCACAGTAAAAAGCAGAACTGCATAGCACTCTCGACTGCCGAAGCGGAGTACATTTCTGCAGGAAGTTGTTCAACCCAATTGATTTGGATGAAGAGCGTGTTGAGCGATTTCCGAATTTCAACATCTTCGGTAACCATTTTATGTGACAACACTAGTGCTATTAACATTTCTAAAAACCCTGTGTTGCACTCTAGAACAAAACATATTGAACTTAGATATCATTTTCTTAGAGAGCTAGTTGAATCAAACATTCTTCAACTGTCATATATTTCAACTGAGGATCAATTAGCCGACATCTTAACAAAACCTTTGGATCAAAAACGTTTTATTCACTTGCGTAAAGCAATTGGCATGCTTTCCTTGAAATAAACTCTTTTGAAACCTTTGCTTAGATTAGGTTTTGTTTTTGTTCTTTTTTTGTTTTGTTCTTTATCTATGTTCTGTACATAGCACACTAATTGAGCATAAATCATAATTGACTTTAATTGCATCCTTTTATGCATTTAGAAATTTATTATGTTTTTGATGTCATAATGTTTCAATGTTGCAATGATCATTTACGTTAATTAAACCATCTTTTTGTGATCAAAGTCAATTTCTCTCTCAATGATCTCTTGGTATAGTCATTATCATATTTGATTGCTTAGTCGAGTATGAATTCGAGATCAATGGTTTGGTTGAATACTTTATATATTAAATAATTGATAGCCAATTGAGGGGGAGTCAATGAAATGTGAAATGCTCAAAAGATGTGGAAAGAGTTACATCCCAATGAGGAGTGTGAAAACTACCACCACATGGAGAAAATAAAGAAAAAGATACTCCATGAATGAAAAGCAAACTTTTGTTTGAAAATTGTTGATGAAATTCATATTGAAATACTTGACTCAGTCGTATTTCATGGTTGGTATAAGGTGGGATTTTTAGTAAAAGATGCTCAAAGAGCCACTCCTTCAACAGATTGTCTAGATATATTATCTAACTTATCTGGGATTTCAAACATCTATTGATCTTGGTACTTCATTTTCTTTACTGAAATTGATGATTTGATAAAGGCATTACACATAGGATCAGGATAGATGTAATTGAAGTTGTTCAACTTTAAGTGTTTTAACTTTCGTAAATTTTCGTTTCATTTTTGGATATTTTTGATAGATTTTGCATAATCTATTTCTTGTTGTATGAAACGATGCCATTTGTTTAAAGTTGACATGGTAAAGTGCTTACATACTTTTTCTGGATTTTATTGTGTTTTTCTAAATTTTTCTGAAGAAAAAGGTGTAGCCGATCCGGATCGGGACAAGTGATCCGGATCCCGAACGCAGGATTTTTCCTGCGGGTAGCCGATCCGGATCACATTCTCGGCCGATCCGGATCACGGCTAGGGTTTTATATAGAAACATACAGATTCTTGATTTCTTTACCCTAATCTCTGGTTTTCAAGCCTCTAGAGTTTCTCTCTCTAGATTTCTTGCTTCTTGGTGCTTCAAAACTCACAGTTCTTCGGATTCAAGTAAGTTTTCATGATCAAAACTCGGTTTTTCTCAGTTTTTATGGTTTTCCACCAAACGTGAGTTGAAAAACTGGAACTTTTTCGTTTGTGAATGGTTTTTGATCAAATTTCTTTTGAAATAAGAACTCTGGGTCAATTAGTTTTGCTTTTGTTACGGAATTTGAGTTGGCGCATTTCGTGAATAGTTCATGTCTTGAAGATTGAAGATGAAGAAACTCTGGATCAACTACCTCAATCTCAAGAAAGAAGAATTCAAAAGGATCAGGTACGTTAAATTAAATAATTTGTGATGATCCGAATACTTCTTATAGTGTAGAAACACCCGGAAGAGGTTTTAACTGCATATTCATCAAAAACTGGACATGGGACATGTTCAGGATCCGGATCATGTCGTTTCGATCCGGATCCCGAAGGGTGCTCGTTCATACACTAGTTCAATCCGGATCATGGCATTTGATGATCCGGATCCCGAACATGAGTTTTACCTGTTGGCTTGAACAATCCGGATCGTGGAATCTCAATCCGGATCCCGAACACATTGTTCTGGTAAAACTGTATGAACGATCCGGATCGTAGATTATGATCCGGATCCCGAACAGGCGGTTTTCTGGAAATTGCTCTCTACGCGTAAGCGATCCGGATCGTGACTTGCGCAGTCCGGATCGTCGCCCGTAAAACTTTCCAGAAAAGTTTGTTTTTGATCCGAATATTCTTCCTAGGGTTTCTAACCTATAAATAGCCCTTCCTTTTCATTTCTAGGGCAATCCACACATCGGAAAAAGAGCCGTCATTTTCAAATATCATTTTATACGGCCTTAGATCCACATATAGAGAAGAACGGAAATCATTAGATCTATTTAATGGTTCTTCATCTATATTGATTAGTTTGATTCTAGGATTTTCATACTCATATCTTGAGTTGAATCAAACTAATGAATACTTAGATGGTATTTCCGATCTACTCTTGATCTAAGTATTCGGCGGATCATCACCACCCAAACAAACAACGATTTACCCCAAAATCGGCGCGTGGACTCGCGTGGCCTTGTGGATTCAAGGTGTTATCGCTTTCGTGGATTCGGAGCGAGGTGCGTTCGTGGATTCGAAGCGTACCATTGGGTGAAGACCGTGGATTCGGTCGGACGTCGTGGACTCGACGTTGGACGCTGTGGATTCAGCGTTGGCGGCGCAGATCGTGGATTCGTGAAGCGTCGTGGAACGAGCGGAGAAGATCGACTAGGGGCGTATGGTAAAAGGTTGAGTCGTCTGTGAGTACGTTAAATCACCTTGTACGTGTGTTAACTCTAGTGGATTTCACCGTGTTATCGGTCCCGTGGTTTTTTACTCCGGTTTGGAGTTTTCCACGTAAAAATTCTTGTGTGTTCTTTTATTTTTCCGCATTGGGTTTTATCGCACAATGAATTTTTGAGTGTTTATTGTTTACACCTATTCACCCCCCCTCTAGGTGTTTTTTCCCCTATTTGATCCTATTTAACCTAAACCCTACAAGTGGTATCAGAGAGGGAATAGGGTTGTAAACAATGGTTGAAGGTGGAAACATCAATCGACCCCCTTTCTTTGATGGAACTAATTATGCGTACTGGAAAGTACGGATGAAAGCTTTCTTAATTTCCATCGACGAAAGGGTGTGGCAATCAATTGAATTAGGATGGTCTAATCCAACTGAAATTTTAGATGATGTTCGCACCTTGAAACCTAGGTCGAAATGGACCAAGGAAGAGATAGACTTATCTTCTTACAATGGCAAAGGGATTAATGCTCTATTTAATGCTTTGTCACAAACTGAGTTCTCTCGCGTCTCGGCATGTGAGACTGCGAAAGAAATCTGGGATGTTCTTCAAGTTACGCATGAGGGAACTAACCTAGTGAAGATTCAGAAACTGCAAATGCTTACGAGCAAGTTTGACTCAATCTCTATGGCAGAGAATGAATCCTTCACTGACTATTACACACGATTGCAAGACATCGTGAACTCATGTGCTAACTTGGGAGAGAAGATTCCAGAATTTAAAGTTGTAAGAAAATTCTAAGAACTCTTCCTGAACGATTTCGCCCGAAGGTTGCAGCCATTGAAACAATTAAACACCCGGACGAAATGCGTGTAGAAGAATTAGTAGGTGCTTTACAAACTTATGAAATGACTTTTCCTACTAACTATTCTTCTGGAAAGGCATCTTCTTCTAAGTCTTCAGGTTACGCATTGAAATCAACTAAAGAAGAAGACGCGGATTCATCCTCCTCGGACGACGACGAGAACATTTCCATGGAGGACTTTGAGAAGCAACTCGCTCTCTTGACAAGGAAGTTTCGCCGCAACTTTCGAAGGGGAAATTCAAGCAAATCTCAATCCTTCGGAAAGTCGAAGAAAGGCAAAGGGATTTCAAGTCACAAGTCAAGGAGCCAAGAGAACTTCTCAAAGGACAAGAAAAGCTCTGAGGGACAAGTTCAGTGTTTCAGATGTCGAGGCTACGGCCACATAGCAACTGAATGTCCCAACAAGAATCCGGCTAAGAAGAAAGTGATGCAAGCAGTCACTTGGGATGACAACTCCACGTCAAATGAGTCATCGTCAAGTGATGAAGAAGACAACGCGACAGCTTTCCACGCGTCCACCAAACCTTCATCCTTCATGTGCTTAATGGCAAGTACATCCGACTCACTGTCCAACTCCACTGTGGAAAAGATTGCAACGGACGATGAGTCAGATAATTCGGAAGGTGAAGATTTTGTTTTAGCCTACCATCAACTTCTGAGGGATTCAAAGAAACTGGCTAAACAAAACAAGGGGTTGAAAGAGAGATTACTGGAACTTGAAGTTGAATTAAAAAGAGTAACCTCTATCTCAACCGATCTTGAAGTGGAAAGGGACAATCTGGTTAAGACAAATGTTTCCCTTCAAGAGTCCAATGAGCATTTCGAGAAGAGTTATGTAGACATGGTGAACAAAGCGAACTACTTCTTGAAGCTCTACGGCGAGGCCCGACAGGAAAAATCTGAAATGACAGAGACCATACGCCAACTAAAGGATGACTTACAGAGATTTACTTCTGGAAGGAGTAAGTTGGACAGACTCCTTGGTCTCGGTCAAAGAAACAAGTTCGGCCTCGGATACACTCAAACTGGAGACATTCCAAGTTCGAGTGGTACGGTATTTGTGCCTTCGTCGGTATCTCCTCCTCCGACACCGGTGTTCACGCCAAGCAACGACAACGAACCTACTACATCATCTTCGGAATCGACAAGAACCAAGGTATGTTTTCGTTGTGGCATTTCAGGGCACATCAGAAGAAACTGCAAGACTGGAGCCAAATGCACACCTCAAGAACATCTTGCAGCAACTACCAAAAGGGCTATTCCTCGAAAAACCATTCCAACCAAATTGACGGAAAAGAGCCTTGGTAGTACATCGCTCAAGACGACATCTTCAAGGAGCAGCAATTCTTCAAGCAAGACGCCCTCACCTAGGAAATCAACTCCACGAGTACTACAGTCGCATACCAAAAAGGTTTGGGTGCGCAAAGGTGAGATCTTTCCCTGTCTTGCTACCACTGTTTCCTTACATGCATATGATAGTTCGTCTTGGTATTTGGATAGCGGGTGTTCCCGACATATGACCGGCGATAAAAACTGTTTTCAAACTTTTGAGAAAAACTCCGGAGGACTTGTTGTTTTCGGAGATGGCCGGTCTTCCAAAATTGTTGGAAAGGGAACAGTAGCTATTCCAGATGGCCCGGTTCTAGATAATGTATTATTTGTTCATGGCCTAAAGACTAACCTCATAAGCATAAGTCAACTGTGTGATAGTGGTTATTCAGTTAATTTTTCATCTGATAAATGCACTGTAACTTACCATGCTTTTTTTCAAATGTCAGATGAGAAAACTCTATCTCTGTATTGGTTTTGTATGTTCCAATTCTTGAGGTATCTAACGATTTTGTTTGTCAAGAATGTTTTCTTGTGCAGAGATTACAGATGTCTAAGTCTAGAGTCTGTTCTAGGAGTTTATCTCATGTTTTTAATTTCTGGAACTCTTTTGTAAATTTTTGTTGTATGGTGATAGCAACAAAAATATCTTTTTGAATTTTCTTTGTGGATTTGTGTTTTGTCACGAAACCGCCAAAGGGGGAGATTGTTACGGAATTTGAGTTGGCGTATTTCGTGAATGTATTAAGTCTTGAAGATTGAAGATGAAGAAACTTTGGATCGTATACCTCAATCTCAAGAAAGAAGAATTCAAAAGGATCAGGTACGTTTAACTAAAGAATTTTGATGATCCGAATACTTCTTATAGTGTAGAAACACCTGGAAGAGGTTTTAATTGCTTATTCATCAAAAACTGGACATGGGACATGTTCAGGATCCGGATCGTGGCTTTCAATCCGGATCCCGAAAGGTGTTTGTTCATACACTGGTTCAATCCGGATCGCAGCATCTCTGATCCGGATCCCGAACACTAGTTTTACCTGTGTGCTTCTTCGATCCGGATCAGGAATTGCAATCCGGATCCCGAACATGGATTTTGGTAAAACTGTATGAACGATCCGGATCGGGGACTACGATCCGGATCCCGAACAGGCAATTTTCTGGAAATCGTGTTTGTGCTTCTGCAATCCGGATCGCCAAATCTGATCCGGATCGCCGTCGGTAAAACTTTCCAGAAAAGGCTGTTTTTGATCCGAATATTCTTCCTAGGGTTTCTAACCTATAAATAGCCCTTCCATTTCATTTCTAGGGCATCCGCAATAGACGGCTGTTAAGAAAAATAGCCGAAAAGAAAAATCCACATATAGAGAAGAAAGGAAATCAATAGATCTATTCTATGTTTCTTCATCTATATTGATTGATTTGATTCTAGGTTTTCCATACTCACATTTTGAGTAGAATCAAATCAATGAATACTTAGATGGTATTTCCGATCTATCTTTAATCTAAGTATTCGGCGGATCATCACCACCCAAACAAACAACGATTTATCCCAAAATCGGCGCGTGGACTCGCGTGGCCTTGTGGATTCAAGGTGTTATCGCTCTCGTGGATTCGGAGCGAGGTGCGTTCGTGGATTCGAAGCGTGCCATTGGGTGAAGACCGTGGATTCGGTTGGACGTCGTGGACTCGACGTTGGACGCTGTGGATTCAGCGTTGGGCGCGGATCGTGGATTCGAGAAGCGTCGTGGAGCGAGCGGAGAAGATCTACTAGGAGCGTATGGTAAAAGGTTGAGTCGTCTGTGAGTACGTTATATCACCTTGTACGTGTGTCAATTCTAGTGGATTTCGCCGTGTTATCGGTCCCGTGGTTTTTTACTCCGGTTTGGAGTTTTTCCACGTAAAAATCTTGTGTGTTCTTTTATTTTTCCGCATTGGGTTTTATCGCACAATGATTTTTTGAGTGTTTATTGTTTACACCTATTCACCCCCCTCTAGGTGTTTTTTTCCCCTATTAGATCCTTATTAACCTAAACCCAACAGGTAGGTTCCGGCCATGAAGCATAACACGTGCCATTTCCTGTACGACCCTGTTTTTGCGCTCGACTACACCATTCTGTTGAGGTGTATAAGGTGCGGAGAATTCATGTTTAATGCCGTTAGAGGTGCAAAAATCAATGAATTTTGAATTTATGAATTCACCGCCTCTATCACTTCTAACTCGAGTAATCTTATCATCTTTTCAATCATAATACGATGGCAGATCTCGTGAAAAGAATCAAAAGTATCAGCTTTTTCTTTTAAATGCTACCCAAGTATATCTAGAAAAATCATCAACCAATAAGAAAATATACCATTTACCTCCCAAGGACGTGGTTGACGAGTTGGCCCCATTAATCCATGTGTAAAAGTTCCAAAGCCGTTTTTTACCTATGTGGTTCAAGTTCTTGTGTGCAGTCCTGGACTGTTTTCCCTTTTGGCAACCGCCACACACAATGTTTGTTCAAAAGAAAGTTTAGGAACCCCCTTGACCACATCTTGTTCAATTCCTAGCAAGTTCTCAAAGTTTATGTGACCTAGCCTTTCATGCCAAAGTGTTTCATTTTTCAAAGATGCTAGGTTACATTTTTCAGGAAAATTTAGTAGGAACAACATAACAATTGTTTTCAGACCTAACCCCTTTTAAAAGAAACCTGGTCCTTATCAGTTACAGTACATTGAACAGATGAAAAGTTAACTGAATAACCATTGTCACAAAGTTGACTATACTTATGAGGTTAGTCTTAAGGCCACAACAAATAACACATTTTTCAGTCGGGCCATCGGAATAGTCTACCGTTCCCTTTCCAACAATTTTGGAAAACCGACCGTCTCCGAAAACTACAAGTCCTCCGGAGATTTTCTCAAAGTTTTGAAAACAGTTTTTGTCAACCGTCATGTGAACGGGAACAACTGCTATCCATACCAAACGTTCTCAATCTGTTGAGGAAACTAGTAACTAGTACAGGGGAAGATTTCACCTTTAAGCAACCCAAACCTTTTTCTTGATCTGCGTCTTAGTGCTCTCTCGAATTATTCTCTAGGCAAAGATTCTTGTTTAGAAGAATTGCTGCTCCTTGATGAAGTCGTCTTGAGCGATGGTCACGCCCCGATTGAAACCAAACCCGGGCTCGTGTACAGTTTGCCTATACTGAATTGTCCGTGTATACGAAGGCGCTGGTGTACCTTTGAAAAATAGATGCTTCTTTAAAGCCATAAACAGAGCAAACTTCATAATCTCTTCAGATAAGGTGAAAAGTCCTGCGAATAAACTCTCAATAATACAAAGAATTCTCCCAGCTTCACTAATGTAATCCGAGCTGGGTCCTTCCGGGTCTCCAGTTGAGACGCCTGGTTCTTCTAAGAGAACCCCCAGGCAGCATTGCTACAGCAATGTCACGCCCCGAGTCCGCCAATTTGTACGGTTCGGGCACGCCAACAGACCCGCCAATCGGGTAAGACCTTTTTCTACCCGAAAGGAACGGTAACATCCATAATAACACAACAAGTGTATGCGGAAGCTCAATATCAGAGTACTAAAAATCACTATAAATTTAAAAACTTTCATTCAATAACTAATGCGGAAATGAAAGCATACAGGAGTGAACCATAAATTAAACTTATTACACTTTACAATTCTGAACTTGCAAATAAAATTATTACATTTCCTTTACATAATTCCTCACCATACAAGGTTCACTCAAGAAATATATAGAAAGGGATACCTCTGCTAGACCCTCTAGGTCACTATGCTGCTGGGCCCTTGCCCCTGTCGTATGCCTCGCTGTCGTCTGCATCTGATCTGTCTCGACCGCTGCATCCATTCCCGAACCTGTGGGGGGGGTCACCCAAGGGGTGTGAGAACTTACGAGCGAGTTCCCAGTGGGTTCAACCACCGAGAGAGAGTGTCCTACACCACTTGGTCCAATGGAAGCAATAATAATAGTGTGCTAGGAACTAAAATCCTCAACATCAATATGCAGCTATGCAATAATATATCACTACACTATCTGTGTACAACCATCGACCCAGCACTACTCTGTCTAGCCACACTAGGCTGCTAAGCACCAACTCGGCCACTATGCCGCTGTATACAGGGTCAACTAACCCGGCCACCTTGGCCACTCTATTTTTCTTTATTCTTTAGATTCTGGTGCTTTAGTTCAAGTTAACCCTCAGAAATTCTTATCCAACGGGCCCGAGCCCGGTAGTCCTGCTACCATAAGATAAGATTTCTAAGGTTGCCGATAACACCCGCAAGTGTTACCCCGTCCTACGGAAGAAGCGTCCCGAACGGGTCTCTACCCGGGAGAGGGATACTGCCCGTACCTCCAACATGGGCTGGCTTCACCGTAGGTCCGCCCGTTTTATCTTTATATTTTCTTTCTTTTCTTTTTACTTTAGTTCTTAGCCTCTTTGCCTTTGAACACTTGCTTTCCTTTCTTATTCGAGCTTATAGCTCCCTTTTTGCCACTGGCAAATCACTTTCTCTTTTCTTTGAGCATTTAGCTCCTTGCTTTCACTTTTAGCCCTTCGAAAGTACCTCGTCCGACGGGTCACTGCCCAGGGAGTCCTGCTCCACTTGACGAGTCTCAAATTCGAAGGCGCCATTTACATTTTCTTTATGCTTTTAGCCACTTTTAGCTTGCTTTTAATCTTTGCCTTTTTGCAACAATTTTTCCTCTTATCCTAGGTCTTGCCATAAGGATAACCAGAGAGTCTCCTGGACTCTTAAACATTTCTCTTTTATTTCTTTAACTCAAATTGAAGTTAAAGTTATTATCCATTTGCCCAGACACCCTATGACTCTCTAGGGTTATATTTGTTTAATTCTTTAACCTTGGGATCTTATCCCACTTTCCTGATTCCTCACTGAATCCTAGAGTTAACTTAACTCTACTTTCCTGTTCCACTTTTAACTTAGAGTTACACGGACTCTAATTTCCTGTTCCATTATTATCTTAGAGTTACACTGACTCTAATTCCATGTTCCACTGTTATCTTAGAATTACATTGACTCTACTTTTCTGTTTTCCCTTTCATATCTCCACACTTGATCCACCTTTTCCATCCTCCTGATTCCTTACTGAATCCTAGAGTCAACTTGACTCTATTTTCCTGTCTGTGAGTTTAAACTCTTCTAGCTCAACTTAGGTTCCCTTTACCTAAGTCCCATGTCATACTTGTCCTAGAGTTCCATGACTCTATGCTGACCTCTAGTTCACCTTAGGTTTCCTTTACCTAAGTTCCATGTCATACTCATCCTAGAGTTCCTTGACTCTATGTTGAACACTAGTTCTCCTTAGGTTCTCTTTACCTAAGTTCCATGTCATATACAACCTAGAGTTTTCTGACTCTATGTTGATCACTCTATCCAGTGTCCTTAGGTTATCACCTAAGACCATGCCACTCATCCTTCCTAGGATAACTCCTAAGTTGATGTCACTCGTCAAACCCCTAAACTAGGTTTTCTCCTAGTCTTACTACCAACAAGTTCTGTTCCCTTATATCACATGATTCCTAGGGTTGTACCCTAACATGATCACAGTCATCAAGTAATTACTCATTTCTACGCATGCAATTATTTTCATATCCATCATAAAAATAATATTTATCCTCTAAGTTCTTTTTGCACATGAATATGAATTATCTCCTTTTGGCAACTGACAGTTGCACTTATCATCTGTGTCCATCTACACATACAAATTTATCCCCTATTGTGGATAAATCATAAATATCACTTTTCCTCTAAATTTCTCTACACATGCACATATATCATCTGTTATTGGCAACCAACAGTTGCTCTTTTCATCTGTGTTCCTCTAAACATGCAATCTTATTCATAATTACCTAACGCCTCTAACAGGCTACTATCATGCTTCGAATCGAAAAGCAAAGGAGCAAGGGGAGAGGTCACCCAATTTCGGCAGAATTCCCCACCTTGTAGTGTACCCAATTGCTTGTAGACACTTGCAATTGGTCTCCGCGCGATTCCACTTGTCTCCTCGAGCTTGCACGCAAAACGATGCACTTCTCTCGAGTCTGCACGCAAAACGGTGCACGTCCACCAAACCTGCACGCAAAACGATGCACGTCACTAAAAACCCACACGCAAAACGGTGCGCGTTAAATCAACCGGCACGCAAAACAGTGCACGTACCTCGAATCTGCACGCAAAACGGTGCACGGTCTACCGTAGGGTTGCACGTAAAACGGTGCACATTTTTCTAACCCTGTACGAAAAATGATGTATAATATTAGAGAGTGCACGCAAAACGATGCGCGACAACACAACCGACACGCAAAATGATGCACGTACCTCAAATCTGCACGCAAAACGGTGCACGCTTAACTATAGGGTTGCACGCAAAACGGTGCATATTTTTCTATCCCTGCACGAAAAACGATGTATAATATTATAAACTGCACGCAAAACGGTGCGCGATAAAATGATCTGCACGCAAAACGGTGCAAGTTTAACTGTAAGGTTGCACGCAAAACGGTGCATATTTTTCTATCCCTGCACGAAAAATGATGTATAATATTATAAACTGCACACAAAACGGTGCGCGATAAAATGATCTGCACGCAAAACGGTGCAAGTTTAACTGTAAGGTTGCACGCAAAACGGTGCATATTTTTCTATCTCTGCACGAAAAATGATGTATAATATTATAAACTGCACACAAAACGGTGCGCGATAAAATAATCTGCACGCAAAACGGTGCAAGTTTAACTGTAAGGTTGCACGCAAAACGGAACATATTTTTCTATCTCTGTACGAAAAATGATGTATAATATTATAAACTGCATGTAAAACCGTGCACAACAACTCAATCTGTGCGTAAAACGGAGCACGTACCTCGGATTGGCACGCAAAACGAGGCGCGCCAAAATTGTCCCCGACAGTCTGCGCAACAAAACGGCACAGTATAACTCGGTTCCTAACACGCAACACGATACTAGGGTCAAATCCAAACCCAAAAGAGGTCTAAAAACTGTGCTAAAAATACCGTAAAAATAACATGCGGGACTTACCTCGTAAATCGCGCCGTTCCATCTCACAAAATTACTTCTTCTTTTCTCTCTCTCTCTCTCTCTCTCTCTCTCAGCTCTGGAAGCTCTCTCTCTCTTGAAGCTCGGTCGGGAGAAGAAGAACAGAAAGAAGAGGAGAAGGGTCTGCGAGGGAGAAGGAAGAAGAAGAAAAGAAAAAGAAGGAGAAAAGAAAGGAGGGTGGTCCGTGGACCGGGTCCACGGGACCGCCCAATAGGGAATCGCCGGGTGGCGGTCCACCACAAAGGGAGCGCGCACCGGGTCCAGGGAGCGCCCCCAACGCCACGCGCGCGCGTGTCCCGCGCCTCTGTGCGCGCCAGCTGTTCGCATTGCGCAGCACGCCGCATGTCTTGGAAATCCGTTTTTGATCCGTTTTCTGTCCATTTTTCGTCCGTTTCCGTCCAAATTTGACAGGCGGTTTCGTTTCAGCTTAATTTACCACAGAAAATTTTAAATTTTCAGTTTGGGCCATTTCTGGGCCACCAAAAGCCTCGCTGTATCCAGAATCGCTGGCGGACCCCGTTCTCGCAATCCGGGTATCCGATCAACCCGAAATTTTTACTGGGACCTTAAAACATAATTACACAGCTCCCGTAATTTTCTCAGAATTTTTCGACACTGTTGGCGGAGCCCGTTCTCACTATCGGCATCCGATCAACGCGAAACTTTTTCTGTGGTCTTAAAACATATTTACGGGGCTCCCGTAATTTTCTCGGAATTTTCTGACACTGTGAATTTTCCACTAAAAATCTGGGCCCCCTTTCTCCAATAAATTTTTAGATCTCTCCATTTTAACCCGAATTGGGCCCAACTCGCGTCCAAATGTTCCTTACTTCCCCAACTTTCATAACACTAGTATTTCATACCACCTTTATTTATATTTATTTATGTGCCGAAAATTCGGTACATTACATTCTACCCCCCTTAAATAAGTTTCGTCCTCGAAACTTGAATCACATCTCGACTCCTACTTGATCGAGAGGGAGGAAATCTTGCCCTCACTACTGGGCTCACTGTACATCGTGACCGGCATCAAATTGCCCGCTCGCCGAGACTACACGAGCAACTCATTCTCGGATCCCTATCTCAATCTAGGGACAAACACAGACCTGGTGTCTGGCCACTTTCACCAAATAGGTGAAAGACACAGTTGAGCACTTGCTCTCTCTCAATTGCCACAAATGGCGAAGTCTCTTCTCGCGAAATCTTCACTTTAATTTCGCGATCATTTTATCTTTCACAAGGAGGTTGCATCTGCAACTAATTACATTTACCGCATTTTCCGGTCACTCCGCTGCCTAATATGGAGGGCAAAGGCCAATCCACCAGTCCTCAACTATCTCACACGCTACTAGCGCTCTAAGTCCACGGGTTGTCAGCTAACCCGATATCTCAGACTACTAATAGGTCCACAGACCACGGTCTAATAGGGGCCTATAGCCCAACCAGTCCAACTCTGTATAATGGCTCTCACTAGCACACAGACCCAATCGTCATACGGGTAGATCCTCACTTAGGATTACTACACCAACACTCCCACTAGGAGCTACAATACCTCAATCACCACTAGCTCTACAGCCTGGTCATATCTCACTCTCAGTGTACTAACCTCAGTGTACTACTAGCCTCAATGCTCACGCGTGGCATTCCACGTTCCCGGGTCATCGCTCGGACTACCGTCCCGACCAAATCTCTATCATGCCCCGCCATCAGGTCTCGGGCCGCTGTCTCTCACAGCTGACTGCGCCTGCCCACTGGGCTACAGGCCCACAGTCCACAAACATGGTCCAGGCACGGATCGTCCACAAGCGAACCCGCTAATCGTCGCCACGCGACCACTACGCTCCACTGAGCAAAATCAACTAACAAGTCGTCAATCCACGACCCAAACTCTCTATATCAACTCTGGCCACACTGGGCAAAGGCTAATACGCCACCTAATCAGCTCTCTCTGGCTAAACGATACTCGTGCTCCATGAGCACCCAAACAGTTGGGCGTCCCATGCCCCCACGCTAACTCGTAAAAATCCAGTGTCAAGCAACTTGCTTAAACACGCGTATGACTCCTGTACACCACTCCCAACTGGGTTGAGGCACCACAAATAACTGTCCACCAACTCTGGTGACTAACACGCGAATCCTACGGTGGCAATCCTTGCCGTTACACCGATCCATCAAATCGGCGCCACAAAACTCCCGCTCACTTGCGAGGTTTTCGAATCTCGAAACCTGTCCCGGGTCTCACCAACCCCACAATGCGGCAATTTAGCCACAAAGATATGCCACACGGTCACTACCGTCATCAGGGCGAACTTTCGCCACTAGGCCCATAAATCTTTCTTGCCCTAACCCTTAGGACATACTTACTTGGTTCTCGCAACATAGCGATCACCATTTTCTTCGTGAGTCGGTCTCTCACTGGACCTCGCTGACCACACTTTGCCCGCAAACTAGCTGACACAAGCTTACAACACCCCCTGCTGAAGGTGCGGGGTGCACTGACAAAAGCTCGGTGGCCACTGCCACCCTCTCTACTGTCGCCCCAACATGCGGCGACGCCGTATACTCATGCGTCATTTATACAAGCCTCAGCCTGCTGCGCTATCAGCCACTGGAGCCTATCTATCTGCTCCAACTGTCACGCTGACGCCACTCTTAGGCGTCGGAATCTGTCTTCCTGTCGGTAGAAAATTTCCGCCGACGGCAAGAAATCTGACCTACTATTGGACCACTCCAACAAGTGCGGTCACCTGCTATCGCAATTAGTATACCACGTTGACCCCGAGCCCTCTCGGGACTCGAGTCAAACATGTGCGTTTTCCTATGTGGTGTCATCGCCACTATGCACACCACAACGAAACAACCAGCCCAAACTTAGCCATTTGAGCATCGCGCAGTCCATATACCGACAAAAAGGCTCGTTGACCAAATCATGCGAAAGTATAAGAGGGTACTCCTTTTCATCTCCAACATTACGTTGTCGGCCGCCAACGTAATATTCGAAGAATGAAAGCTCGTTGCCCTCGATCAGTCCCAACATCCTTTTTGGGAACAACAAAACCCAATCAAGTACTTTCGCCACCACCCACGCACTCTCTCGTGCTAATCCCTAGGGTCTCCCTAAGGTTGCTAACCACCTAGGACTATTCCTAGGCTCTGATACCACTCTAATCTGTCACGCCCCGAGTCCGCCAATTTGTACGGTTCGGGCACGCCAACAGACCCGCCAATCGGGTAAAACCTTTTTCTACCCGAAAGGAACGGTAACATCCATAATAACACAACAAGTGTATGCGGAAGCTCAATATCAGAGTACTAAAAATCACTATAAATTTAAAACTTTCATTCAATAACTAATGCGGAAATGAAAGCATACAGGAGTGAACCATAAACTTAAACTTTAAACTTATTACATTTCCTTTACATAATTCCTCACCATACAAGGTTCACTCAAGAAATATATAAAAGGGATACCTCTGCTAGACCCTCTAGGTCACTATGCTGCTGGGCCCTTGCCCCTGTCGTATGCCTCGCTGTCGTCTGCATCTGATCTGTCTCGACCGCTGCATCCATTCCCGAACCTGTGGGGGGGGGTCACCCAAGGGGTGTGAGAACTTACGAGCGAGTTCCCAGTGGGTTCAACCACCGAGAGAAAGTGTCCTACACCACTTGGTCCAATGGAAGCAATAATAATAGTGTGCTAGGAAACTAAAATCCTCAACATCAATATGCAGCTATGCAATAATATATCACTACACTATCTGTGTACAACCATCGACCCAGCACTACTCTGTCTAGCCACACTAGGCTGCTAAGCACCAACTCGGCCACTATGCCGCTGTATACAGGGTCAACTAACCCGGCCACCTTGGCCACTCTATTTTTCTTTATTCTTTAGATTCTGGTGCTTTAGTTCAAGTTAACCCTCAGAAATTCTTATCCAACGGGCCCCAGCCCGGTAGTCCTGCTACCATAAGATAAGATTTCTAAGGTTGCCGATAACACCCGCAAGTGTTACCCCGTCCTACGGAAGAAGCGTCCCGAACGGGTCTCTACCCGGGAGAGGGATACTGCCCGTACCTCCAACATGGGCTGGCTTCACCGTAGGTCCGCCCGTTTTATCTTTATATTTTCTTTCTTTTCTTTTTACTTTAGTTCTTAGCCTCTTTGCCTTTGAACACTTGCTTTCCTTTCTTATTCGAGCTTATAGCTCCCTTTTTGCCACTGGCAAATCACTTTCTCTTTTCTTTGAGCATTTAGCTCCTTGCTTTCACTTTTAGCCCTTCGAAAGTACCTCGTCCGACGGGTCACTGCCCAGGGAGTCCTGCTCCACTTGACGAGTCTCAAATTCGAAGGCGCCATTTACATTTTCTTTATGCTTTTAGCCACTTTTAGCTTGCTTTTAATCTTTGCCTTTTTGTAACAATTTTTCCTCTTATCCTAGGTCTTGCCATAAGGATAACCAGCGAGTCTCCTGGACTCTTAAACATTTCTCTTTTATTTCTTTAACTCAAATTGAAGTTAAAGTTATTGTCCATTTGCCCAGACACCCTATGACTCTCTAGGGTTATATTTGTTTAATTCTTTAACCTTGGGATCTTATCCCACTTTCCTGATTCCTCACTGAATCCTAGAGTTAACTTAACTCTACTTTCCTGTTCCACTTTTAACTTAGAGTTACACGGACTCTAATTTCCTGTTCCATTATTATCTTAGAGTTACACTGACTCTAATTCCATGTTCCACTGTTATCTTAGAATTACATTGACTCTACTTTTCTGTTTTCCCTTTCATATCTCCGCACTTGATCCACCTTTTCCATCCTCCTGATTCCTTACTGAATCCTAGAGTCAACTTGACTCTATTTTCCTGTCTGTGAGTTTAAACTCTTCTAGCTCAACTTAGGTTCCCTTTACCTAAGTCCCATGTCATACTTGTCCTAGAGTTCCATGACTCTATGCTGACCTCTAGTTCACCTTAGGTTTCCTTTACCTAAGTTCCATGTCATACTCATCCTAGAGTTCCTTGACTCTATGTTGAACACTAGTTCTCCTTAGGTTCTCTTTACCTAAGTTCCATGTCATATACAACCTAGAGTTTTCTGACTCTATGTTGATCACTCTATCCAGTGTCCTTAGGTTATCACCTAAGACCATGCCACTCATCCTTCCTAGGATAACTCCTAAGTTGATGTCACTCGTCAAACCCCTAAACTAGGTTTTCTCCTAGTCTTACTACCAACAAGTTCTGTTCCCTTATATCACATGATTCCTAGGGTTGTACCCTAACATGATCACAGTCATCAAGTAATTACTCATTTCTACGCATGCAATTATTTTCATATCCATCATAAAAATAATATTTATCCTCTAAGTTCTTTTTGCACATGAATATGAATTATCTCCTTTTGGCAACTGACAGTTGCACTTATCATCTGTGTCCATCTACACATACAAATTTATCCCCTATTGTGGATAAATCATAAATATCACTTTTCCTCTAAATTTCTCTACACATGCACATATATCATCTGTTATTGGCAACCAACAGTTGCTCTTTTCATCTGTGTTCCTCTAAACATGCAATCTTATTCATAATTACCTAACGCCTCTAACAGGCTACTATCATGCTTCGAATCGAAAAGCAAAGGAGCAAGGGGAGAGGTCACCCAATTTCGGCAGAATTCCCCACCTTGTAGTGTACCCAATTGCTTGTAGACACTTGCAATTGGTCTCCGCGCGATTCCACTTGTCTCCTCGAGCTTGCACGCAAAACGATGCACTTCTCTCGAGTCTGCACGCAAAACGGTGCACGTCCACCAAACCTGCACGCAAAACGATGCACGTCACTAAAAACCCACACGCAAAACGGTGCGCGTTAAATCAACCGGCACGCAAAACGGTGCACGTACCTCGAATCTGCACGCAAAACGGTGCACGGTCTACCGTAGGGTTGCACGTAAAACGGTGCACATTTTTCTAACCCTGTACGAAAAATGATGTATAATATTAGAGAGTGCACGCAAAACGATGCGCGACAACACAACCGGCACGCAAAATGATGCACGTACCTCAAATCTGCACGCAAAACGGTGCACGCTTAACTATAGGGTTGCACGCAAAACGGTGCATATTTTTCTATCCCTGCACGAAAAACGATGTATAATATTATAAACTGCACGCAAAACGGTGCGCGATAAAATGATCTGCACGCAAAACGGTGCAAGTTTAACTGTAAGGTTGCACGCAAAACGGTGCATATTTTTCTATCCCTGCACGAAAAATGATGTATAATATTATAAACTGCACACAAAACGGTGCGCGATAAAATGATCTGCACGCAAAACGGTGCAAGTTTAACTGTAAGGTTGCACGCAAAACGGTGCATATTTTTTTATCTCTGCACGAAAAATGATGTATAATATTATAAACTGCACACAAAACGGTGCGCGATAAAATAATCTGCACGCAAAACGGTGCAAGTTTAACTGTAAGGTTGCACGCAAAACGGAACATATTTTTCTATCTCTGTACGAAAAATGATGTATAATATTATAAACTGCATGTAAAACCGTGCACAACAACTCAATCTGTGCGTAAAACGGAGCACGTACCTCGGATTGGCACGCAAAACGAGGCGCGCCAAAATTGTCCCCGACAGTCTGCGCAACAAAACGGCACAGTATAACTCGGTTCCTAACACGCAACACGATACTAGGGTCAAATCCAAACCCAAAAGAGGTCTAAAAACTGTGCTAAAAATACCGTAAAAATAACATGCGGGACTTACCTCGTAAATCGCGCCGTTCCATCTCACAAAATTACTTCTTCTTTTCTCTCTCTCTCTCTCTCTCTCTCTCTCGAAGCTCTGGAAGCTCTCTCTCTCTTGAAGCTCGGTCGGGAGAAGAAGAACAGAAAGAAGAGGAGAAGGGTCTGCGAGGGAGAAGGAAGAAGAAGAAAAGAAAAAGAAGGAGAAAAGAAAGGAGGGTGGTCCGTGGACCGGGTCCACGGGACCGCCCAATAGGGAATCGCCGGGTGGCGGTCCACCACAAAGGGAGCGCGCACCGGGTCCAGGGAGCGCCCCCAACGCCACGCGCGCGCGTGTCCCGCGCCTCTGTGCGCGCCAGCTGTTCGCATTGCGCAGCACGCCGCATGTCTTGGAAATCCGTTTTTGATCCGTTTTCTGTCCATTTTTCGTCCGTTTCCGTCCAAATTTGACAGGCGGTTTCGTTTCAGCCTAATTTACCACAGAAAAATTTAAATTTTCAGTTTGGGCCATTTCTGGGCCACCAAAAGCCTCGCTGTATCCAGAATCGCTGGCGGACCCCGTTCTCGCAATCCGGATATCCTATCAACCCGAAATTTTTACTGGGACCTTAAAACATAATTACACAGCTCCCGTAATTTTCTCAGAATTTTTCGACACTGTTGGCGGAGCCCGTTCTCACTATCAGGCATCCGATCAACGCGAAACTTTTTCTGTGGTCTTAAAACATATTTACGGGGCTCCCGTAATTTTCTCGGAATTTTCTGACACTGTAAATTTTCCACTAAAAATCTGGGCCCCCTTTCTCCAATAAATTTTTAGATCTCTCCATTTTAACCCGAATTGAGCCCAACTAGCGTCCAAATGTTCCTTACTTCCCCAACTTTCATAACACTAGTATTTTATATGGGCAATTGCATACATGTCCCTCCAAATATGTCGAATAGCAAATATATCCCTGCAAATTTCAACTTTTCATATTTATCCCTGCAAAAATCCAAAGTTCTTCAAATATGTCCCTGAGGTTAATCCCCGTTTGGAATCTGTTAAATTTTTAACAGATTTGATGTAAAATTACTTTTTTGCCCCTTACAAATATATCCCTCCAAAAGTTCTTCAAATCTACTTGTTTCAAAAATGCCCCTCTCCAAAAATCCCAATATTAAAACCCCTCTAATTATTGCAAAAATGCCCTCTTCTAAAATCCCAACAGATATATCCCTCTAAAGCAATATCTATAATCTCCAACAATTTTATTTTTTCATCTTTTTCTCTCCTCTAATATTTTAAAAAAATTAGATTTAATATAATATATATTTCATTATTTTGAAATACAGTAAAAAAATAATTATTTCATATTAAAATTTTTGTATTTAGATTCGAATTTCAAAATTTTAATCACATTTGAATTTAAATTTTTAAAAATTTATTCTAAATTGGACCTTTTGACATCACTACGGCCAGATGGGGAGACAAGCTGCAGGGCGGCCGCCGGATCTATCGCACCCACACGTCTAAGATTCCATAAAATTAATTTTTATTCTCTCTCTCTCTCTCTCTCACTCAGATTTAAGAGTTCTTAGTCACGTGGCCATGCCCTCTTCCTGCGCGGCGACGAGTGCGGGATCGACCCTCTTCCTGCGCGGCGACCCCTCCCCTCTTCCTGCGCGGCGACGAGTGCGGGATCGACCCTCTTCCTGCGCGGCGACGAGTGCTCGAGTCGGTTTAGGGATTTTAAGAAGAAAGATGAAGATGAAGGGGGATGGGAAGAGAAGAGGAAAAACCCAAGCTAAATTAAATGAAAGGGTAAAATGGTATATTCACTGTCTAATCTAACCAAGGTTAAGCATTTAACCTATGGTTAACTCATTTTCCTAACAGAGGGGCATATTTGAATAACGGTGGATTTTACAGGGATAATATGAAAAGTTGAAATTTGCGGGGATATATTTGAAATCCGACCTATTTGGAGGGACATGTATGCAATTATCCCTATTTTATACCACCTTTATTTATATTTATTTATGTGCCAAAAATTCGGTACATTACATAGTAACTGAACTGGTGCCTGGGTAGACCGCTATCTAATCCGCGATCCACTTACCTCGGTCCGCTGAGGGGGGTCCCGCAACTCCCGCAGACGACTCTGCAAAACAAAGGGGAAGAGAAAAAGAGGAAGCAGTGGGGGTGAGAACTACTGTAAACAGCAGTCTCCCCCTAGTGGGTAGACCTCAACCCAAGTGTGCCCACTAGGACTATAAGAGGCGGAAGAGTAAAACAAGGTGGTAAGCTGTAAATATGTCTACTGATGATGTAAGAAGCTACCACTATATTCCTCTAAGGTGCTCAGCTAAGAGTATGGCCAACTGTATGCATCAGAATAAGAATGCCTGCCTGGGTAGCCCGACCTAGTCACCGGCGAACACCGGTACTGCCCACTATGCCTACTAACTCCCAACTCAGCAACGGGATGCAGACCGGCTCCTGACCGGCACGGTCCCATCCCGAGGGCGACAGACCGGCTCCTGACCGGCACGGTCCCGCCCCAAGGCAACAGACCGGCTCCTGACCGGCACGGTCCCGCCCCAAGGCAACAGACCGGCTCCTGACCAGCGCGGTCACAAAACACACACTCCGGAGTGGCACTCGAGGGGAGCGACCCACACGAGCATAGTGCCTCAGTAATAGGTATCAAGTCAGCAGAACTGGATCATGACTCTGATCAAAGTGGGAAAACCCGTCCACTAAAAGGAGACCCGATCTCAAGATGATGCAAGATAGACAAATAGTGGAAAACTCCATCCACTAGAGACCTGATACCCAATCTGATGCATAAGCAACAATCACTATCCGGTCAACCGCCTACTGTCCGCGGTTGCCGCAATGCCCTGCCCTCACAGCCTGCCTGTCCCAAAACCCACAACTGTCTGACTACACTATCCCAGCCCCTGCTCGAACCCGAGCGCACTATCCCCAAATGTAGATAAAAGAAGAGAAAAGCATGGTTTCTCCTAAGTCAATTCCAGCATGATAGTGTAGCAGAAAAAGGTGGCCTAACTAAATGTCCATACAAGCATGCAAAGTCCTTTATCATTATTAAACATGATTCAAGTATTCTAGTTCTCACAAAGTAGAGTTATGCCATTTAAATAAACTTCCATTTTACCAAGTTACCCCAAATAGTTTATGTATATGTTAAAGAGGTCCCATCATGTATATGCAACATATCCATTTTTAACCAGGCTAGTCCCGTGGCTTTAGGCGACATATTATTTATAAGAATGAACCATTAATTATCACTTAGTCCTCTTGAAGCCACAAAATCTCGCTATAAGTCCAATTCTCAAATTAGTATGCCATTTTCATTTCACCGGTTCATTTAGCCATGTAACATATTAGCAACTCAAATAGGCCTAGTGGGGACATCACAAGTAGGAGGTTAAACAACGGTACCCACCTCGAGCGCTAAATCCAAGTCCTGACAGCGAAGTCCGCGCTCGATCCCCAAAAGTCTCCGCAACACTGCGCCATAAGTCCCAAGGAACACATAAACAATTACCATCCAATTAATCCGAAATCTGTCCTCAAAAATCAGATTAATAGTTCAGCCATTTTCACCTGCGAAACGTGCCCAAGAAATTCCCAGAAAAATACCACTGCGATCTACGCGACGAACCGGTCGAAACGAGTACCTGCACGTTTTCCCACGATTTTTCTATGCTGAGAACCAAAATCGACAAGAGGACCACCCCGAACAATATTTTCGCCCAAAAACTGTGCTACAAGGTTCTGTAAAAAGGGTTCTCACCTTCAGGAAAATTCCACAAAAGTCCACAAAAATTCAGAGAGACTCCTTGCGATGTGTAGATGCAAATCCCCTTTTGAATCGCCTCAATCCGATGTCCGGTTGCGGAGATATCCCCAAAACAATACTGTGCTGTCCAAAACTCCACCCCAGAAAATGAGGTCACAAGATGACCCGAAAAACCCATGAAAACCTCGGAATGGGGGAAAACCAGTAGAAATAAGAAATGTAGCCCTACCTGTTACGAAGACGATGGCGCAAGAATCGCTGAAAAATACTGCCTGGTTAGCTCGGGAGAGCTAAAACACTGTCGCTGCGCCGAAGAAGAATCCAGGAATGCAACGTCGCGCCGCGCCGAAAAATCCAAATCTCGAAGTGCGTGCCACCACAAATCCTCAAACTTCACCAGGAGATGGAGAACTTGAAGGGGAGCAACTTTGCTGAAGACACCTTGGTGAGATGAGGCTCGGAAATGGTGGAAAAAGTGAGCTGAATGGGGTTCGGGCTGCTTAAATAGGCCACTCCATCAAAACAATTGAAGAATTCCATCCGGGTCCCCACTTTCGGGCGCCGGAAATTTCCGGGCGCGCACAGTGCGGCCCGGCCCAGGATTTCCGGGCGCGCACAGTGCGGCCCGGCCCAATACGCCCCGTCGGACGGGATCTGGAACCCGTCCGACCCGCCTCCCCGCCTGCCACGTGTCGCCCAAACAGCCGACAGCCGCCGCGACCACTCCTGCTGCGCCACGTGGCCACCTCCGGGAGTCGACACGCGTCCCCGACCACCGTACCGCCGCGCCTGCCCGCACAGTCTGCGCCCGCTGCCCTCCTGCCCGCACAGTTGACCGCCCAATAGGAACGCGCCACGTGTCCTGCCTCTGACCAATGCACCCGGTGCACGAACCTCTGTACACCGAACCAACCAAATCCTGCCACGTGTCCACCCCCGGTGCACCGTGAACCAAAGCCAACCAGAATACTCCGTGGACCAACGCCTGTGAGCCAGCCTATGGGAAGATGCCACGTGTCCCCGCCTCGGTGCACGCCCGCCGCGTGGACCGGCCGCCTGCCCGCACGCCCGCGCCCTGCCCGCGCCGCGCGCCGCCGCTGCTCCGCCTGCCCGAGGCTGCGCCGCCGCCCGCCGACGCTGCCCGCCGCCGCCGCCGGCCGCCGGTGATCGCCGGAATTACTGTTCCGGCGGTGAACAGTACCCGAGCCCCAAAAATGCAAGTGAATAGTCCATCTGAAGCGTTTTCGCGCGCTGAATCCGAATTTGACGTCCGTTTCGCCAAATTCCAACTCGAAAATTGCCGGAGGCTCCCGGAAAGGTATTTTCAATCCGAATTTCGCGCCGAGCCCAAATTTGATATCCGATTTGCGCGAAAGCACTTCTAAACATCCGACAGGGTCCCCCGATCACCCGCGTGATCTACTTTAAGCCCGAAGTCCAACGTTTGTGTCCAATCGTGCCCCGAACACCTCCAGCACCCCGCGTAGGCCTCCAGTGGCCACCCCAAAGCACCGCAACAGCTCTGCGAAGATCCAGGTCATCACAGGTGAACTACCAAGGCTCTTTTCCTTCGAAAGATTTGCAGTTGATTTTCGAGGAATCACCTTTGTGGTAGTCATTGCAAGAGATGCTTGAGGTGTGCTTTTGGCTCCCATCTTGCAATTTCTCCTTATGTGCCCTGAAATGCCACAACGAAAACATACCTTTGTTCTTGACGATCCCGAGGAGGATGAAGTAGGCTTGTTGTCGTTGCTTGTCTTGAATTCCAGTGTCGGAGGAGGAGGTACCGACTGAGGCACAAAGACTGTCCCACTCGAACTTGGAATGTCTCCAGTTTGAGTGTACCCGAGGCCGAACTTATTTGTTTGACCAAAACCAAGAAGCCTGTCCAACTTACTCCTTCCTGAAGAGAATCGCTTTAAGTCGTCCTTTAGTTGGAGAATGGTCTTTGTCATTTCCATTTTATCCCGTTGAGCCTCGTGTAGAGCTTTGAGAAGTGATTCGCTTTATCCACCATTTTTGTATGTTCTTTCTCAAAAAGCTCGTTGGACTCTTGAAGTGAAGCATTTACTTTTATTAGATTATCCCTTTCCACTTCAAGATCGGTCGAGAGAGAAGTTACTCTTTTTACTTCTTCTTCGAGATCCTGCAATCTCCCTCTCAACCCCTTGTTTTGTTTAGCCAGTTTCTTTGAATCCCTCAAAAGTTGTGGTAGGCTAAAGCAAAATCTTCACCTTCCGAATTCTCGATTCATCGTCCGTTGCAATCTTTTCAACAGAGGAGTTGGACATGAATCGGATGTACTTGCCATTAAGCACATGAAGGGTGAAGATGTAGTGGACGCGTGGAAAGCTGTCGCGTTGTCTTCTTCATCACTTGAGGATGACTCATTTGACGTGGAGTTGTCATCCCAAGTGACGACTTGCATCGCTTTCTTCTTTGCCGGATTCTTGTTGGGACACTCCGTTGCAATGTGGCCGTAGCCTCGACATTTGAAGCACTGTACTTGTCCCTCTGAACTTTTCTTATCCTTTGAGAAGTTCTCTTGCTTTCTTGACTTGTAGCTTGAAGAACCCTTGCCTTTCTTCGACTTTCCGAAGGATGGAGTTTTGCTTGAATTCCCCTTCGAAAGTTGCGGCGAAACTTCCTTGTCAAGAGAGCGAGCTGCTTCTCAAAGTCCTCCATAGAAAGGTTCTCGTCGTCGTCCGAGGAGGATGAATCCGCGTCTTCTTCTTTAGTTGATTTCAATGCGTAACCTGAAGACTTAGAAGAGGATGCCTTTCCAGAAGAATAGTTAGTAGGAAATGTCATTTCATAAGTTTGTAAAGCACCTACTAATTCTTCTACACGCATTTCGTCCGGGTGTTTAATTGTTTCAATGGCTGCGACCTTCGGGCGAAATCGTTCAGGAAGAGTTCTTAGAATTTTTCTTACAACTTTAAATTCTGGAATCTTCTCTCCCAAGTTAGCACATGAGTTTACGATGTCTTGCAATCGTGTGTAATAGTCAGTGAAAGATTCATTCTCTGCCATAGAGATAGAGTCAAACTTGCTCGTAAGCATTTGCAGTTTCTGAATCTTCACAAGGTTAGTTCCCTCATGCGTAACTTGAAGAACATCCCAGATTTCTTTCGCAGTCTCACATGCCGAGACGCGAGAGAACTCAGTTTGTGACAAAGCATTAAATAGAGCATTAATTCCTTTGCCATTGTAAGAAGAGAATCTATCTCTTCCTTGGTCCATTTCGACCTAGGTTTTAAGGTGCGAACATCATCTAAAATTTCAGTTGGATTAGACCATCCTAATTCAATTGATTGCCACACCCTTTCGTCGATGGAAATTGGAAAAAGGCTTTCATCCGTACTTTCCAGTACGCATAATTGTTCCATCAAAGAAAGGGGGTCGATTGATGTTTCCACCTTCAACCATTGTTTACAACCCTATTCCCGCTCTGATACCACTTGTTGGGTTATAGTAATATGGATCTAAATAGGGGAAAAAACACCTAGAGGGGGGTGAATAGGTGTAAACAATAAACACTCAAAAAATCATTGCGCAATAAACCCAATGCGGAAAAATAAAAGAACACGCAAGATTTTTACGTGGAAAAACTCCAAACCGGAGTAAAAAACCACGGGACCGATAACACGGCGAAATCCACTAGAATTAACACACGTACAAGGTGATATAACGTACTCACAGACGACTCAACCTTTTACCATACGCTCCTAGTAGATCTTCTCCGCTCGCTCCACGACGCTTCTCGAATCCACGATCCGCGCCCAACGCTGAATCCACAGCGTCCAACGTCGAGTCCACGACGTCCGACCGAATCCACGGTCTTCACCCAGTACACGCTTCGAATCCACGAACGTACCTCGCTCCGAATCCACGAGAGCGGTTGCACCTTGAATCCACAAGGCCACGCGAGTCCACGCGCCGATTTGGGGTAAATCGTTGTTTGTTTGGGTGGTGATGATCCGCCGAATACTTAGATTAGAAATAGATCGGAAATACCATCTAAGTATTCATTGATTTGATTCTACTCAAAATGTGAGTATGGAAAACCTAGAATCAAATCAATCAATATAGATGAAGAAACATAGAATAAATCTATTGATTTCCTTTCTTCTCTATATGTGGATTTTTCCTTTTCGGCTATTTTTTTTTTTTTTGCGGATGCCCTAGAAAATGAATATAGGGTCTATTTATAGGTTAGAAACCATTGGAAGAAGATAAGGATCAAAAACTGCCTTTTCTGGAGATTTTACCGACGGCGATCCGGATTGGAATTGGACGATCCGGATTGCAGAAGCAAGAAAGACGATTTCCAGAAAAATGCTAGTTCGGGATCCGGATCGTAGTCCCCGATCCGGATCGTTCATACAGTTTCACAAAACATCACGTTCGGGATCCGGATTGCAAATCCTGATCCGGATCGTGCAAGTGAAAAAGGTAAAACCTAGTGTTCGGGATCCGGATCATGAAATGCTGCGATCCGGATTGAACCAGTGTATGAACGAACACCCTTCGGGATCCGGATTGCAAGCACGATCCGGATCCTGAACATGTCCCATGTCCAGTTTTTGATGTTTATGCAATAAAACCTCTTCCAGGTGTTTCTACACTACAAGAAGTATTCGGATCACACAAA
>JAQOTM010000942.1:0-39230 GCA_029168755.2 Tillandsia fasciculata
GTGTGTGGACACCACTTTGAAAACCCTGGGAACTTATCCTTTCAAAACAATGTAGCCGCCTGCATGTGAATGTTAGACATTTTTAAAGACTTGGGTGTCGAGTGGACACCGTTTGCGAACTCCTAGGTTTTTTCCAATGTTGTTGAATGAGGATACTTGTTGTACTTAGTCACGGTGACTGTGTGATCATGCCGTGCAATGTTATTATCGTGAATGTAGTCGAGACGCCGTGCACTTACAAAGGAGACTCTGTCCGTTTGAAGAGTGAATTTGTATGTGTGGCGGGTCTGGCACGCACCGGTAGGCGGGGCCGTTGATTAATTAGTTTCAAAAAAAAAAAATAAACACGTTTTTCCGCTTATCCTGAGGCCTCCTGGGCGTGACAGATTTTATGGTATCAGAGAAAACGGCTTTAACCACAGTAGCCGGTGACTAATATCCGCAGTGCATGATCCCACCACCAAAATTGGATATGAGAAACCAGTCGTAGGTGTCCTAGACGTGAGTGTGCGGGGAACAAGGGTCATAGCCTCAGTGTTTTTGTAGGTCAAGTATTAGGCCAGGAACCTTAGGGTTAATGCGGTTTCTTTGTATACAGCAGCATAATGGCCCGAAATGGGTTAGCAACGGAGAACGCAGGGGCAGAAAGTACGGTGCCAACAGCAGCAGAGTATCAGCACCTCCGGCAACAACTACGAGAGATGGCCGGGCAGTTAGCAACCTTTATGGAACAAGTGCGTCCGTTGACGCAACTGTCGACTACACCAGTAGAGGTCACCCAGGCTCCTCTGCCCGGACCAGCCGCGCCGTGACGACCGACGGCGGGCCGGTGGCGACAGCAAGACTATGGTCGCCCCTTCTCCGACCACGGTAACCGGGGCACCGTTGTTGGGTTTAGGTTAATAAGGATCTAAATAGGGGAAAAAACACCTAGAGGGGGGTGAATAGGTGTAAACAATAAACACTCAAAAAATCATTGCGCAATAAACCCAATGCGGAAAAATAAAAGAACACGCAAGATTTTTACGTGGAAAAACTCCAAACCGGAGTAAAAAACCACGGGACCGATAACACGGCGAAATCCACTAGAATTAACACACGTACAAGGTGATATAACGTACTCACAGACGACTCAACCTTTTACCATACGCTCCTAGTAGATCTTCTCCGCTCGCTCCACGACGCTTCTCGAATCCACGATCCGCGCCCAACGCTGAATCCACAGCGTCCAACGTCGAGTCCACGACGTCCAACCGAATCCACGGTCTTCACCCAATGGCACGCTTCGAATCCACGAACGTACCTCGCTCCGAATCCACGAGAGCGGTTGCACCTTGAATCCACAAGGCCACGCGAGTCCACGCGCCGATTTTGGGTAAATCGTTGTTGTTTGGGTGGTGATGATCCGCCGAATACTTAGATTAAAGATAGATCGGAAATACCATCTAAGTATTCATTGATTTGATTCTACTCAAAATGTGAGTATGGAAAACCTAGAATCAAATCAATCAATATAGATGAAGAAACATAGAATAAATCTATTGATTTCCTTTCTTCTCTATATATGTGGATTTTTCTTTTCGGCTATTTTTTCTATTTATGTAATCATAGCCGATTGCGGATGCCCTAGAAATGAATATAGGGCTATTTATAGGTTAGAAACCCTAGGAAGAATATTCGGATCAAAAACAGCCTTTTCTGGAAAGTTTTCCCGACGGCGATCCGGATTGGATTTGACGATCCGGATTGCAGAAGCACAAAAGACGGTTTCCAGAAAATTGCTTGTTCGGGATCCGGATCGTAGTCCCCGATCCGGATCGTTCATACAGTTTTACCAAAACATCAATGTTCGGGATCCGGATTGCAATTCCTGATCCGGATCGTTCAAGCAAACAGGTAAAACTATGTTCGGGATCCGGATCATGGAATGCTGCGATCCGGATTGAACCAGTGTATGAACGAACACCCTTCGGGATCCGGATTGCAAGCCACGATCCGGATCCTGAACATGTCCCATGTCCAGTTTTTGATGTTAAGCAATTAAAACCTCTTCCAGGTGTTTCTACACTATAAGAAGTATTCGGATCATCAAAATTCTTTAGTTAAACGTACCTGATCCTTTTGAATTCTTCTTTCTTGAGATTGAGGTATACGATCCAAAGTTTCTTCATCTTCAATCTTCAAGACTTAATACATTCACGAAATACGCCAACTCAAATTCCGTAACAATCTCCCCTTTGGCGGTTTCGTGACAAAACACAAATCCACAAAGAAAATTCAAAAGGATATTTTTGTTGCTATCACCATACAACAAAAATTTACAAAGAGTTCCAGAAATTAAATACATGAGATAAACTCCTAAACAGACTCTAGACTTAGACATCTGTAATCTCTGCACACAGAAAGCATTCTTGACAAACAAAATCGTTAGATACCTCAAGAATTGAAACATTCAAAAACAACTACAGAGATAGAGTTTCTCTCATCATGACATTTGAAAAATCAGATATGCAAGAGAATAATAGTTAAAAACAACATATCTTCTAAGCAGTCAAAAACCAAATGTCAAAGTATGTTAGTCCAACATCAACTTGTTAGTCATATTACATGCCCAATAGTTAGTCGAATAGTTAGTATAGAAGCATGTCACTAATCACAAGGAAAAAAAAAAAGTTGAGTTGAGGTCATACTTACTTACTTAGTCATTGATATTCACAATCATTGTTCAAAGTTCTTTGCAAACAGTTCAGTTCAAGGTCTTCTCTCAACTCTCTCCCCCTTTTTGTCACAAAATACGCCAAATAATTACAGAACAGAGGGAGTTAAAAAAAATATTGAAAAAACCTGCAGAAAACAAACGTCAAAGAGAAAATCCTGAAAGGTAGAACAAACATGGGTTAAAGCTCTACTCCTGAGGTCGGAGTCATCAGATGTTGTGCATCCCATTTTTGCGAAAGCTTCTTCACTCAGCTTTTTCACGGATGAGACTGACTTAGCCAAAGTAACCTGAGAAGCTGTGAGGATTTCCATCTCATTTTTCATGACGTGAAGATCGCCTCTCATTTAGTGAATTCAGCGGACATACGTTCCTGTTCATTCGAAAGCCGCTGTTGTTCTTTAAATATAGAGGTGACCGAGGCATCATCGTCAGAGGTGGATGGAGTGCCTTCTGTGGAGGAGGAACTGGGGCTGTGGAAGAAGTTGCTTGGGGTCGAGCTCGTTGTCGAAGTGGAGGAGAGGGGGATCATCCTGCTTTGTTGACAGAGACTTGACGATGGTTGTCTCATTGATTGTCCCCAAACTATACAAGTAAGAACTAGCACTTGTATCCACTTTAAACTTCTTAAGGATGCGCATGATGATCATCGGGTATAGTAGTCGCTCTGTGGGGTGAGAGTGTTCGACATACCGCGACATCCTATTCCAGATGAGATAGGGAATGTTCAAGTTGCTCCATCATCAGTGCAGTCGGGTTGTCAAGAAGATAGAGAAACAGCATTCTATCCCATCGGAGGACTTTGTGTTCATGTTGGGAAGAATGTTGTAGCAAACAATGAAGTTTAGTACTTGTACTCCTTTCTTGAGTTCTTGGAGAAAACTGAATTTCCGGCAGACAGAGTATCTGGAATGCAGATTCCATCAACCACAACTCTCCACGAGTGTTCGTTGAAGCTTGAGTCTTGAGGTAATGAGACCATCAGATCTTGCTTTCATATTAAGTACCTCCCAATCAGTTGGGGGTGACTTTGATTTTGATGCCTTTAACAAAGTGTGAAATTCTCGATGTCGTCAGCATTGTCAGTGAGACTTGTAGCGTTTGATAAAACATGCGAACTGAATGTGGACAATATCCAGTTTTTTCAGGAAAGTTGCAGATTGGACCGAGACCGCTTGATTGAATAACCTTCCAAACGTTGCAGAGCGGTTCCATCATTGGTTTGACATTGACATGCCTTCACCAATGCATTCTCTTTCTCAAAATCCTTTGATTCTAGTAGAGCTAACAAATTCCTGAGGAGGAGGCTGACTGGCTATAGGTTCGTTGATCGAAATGCCCTGAGCACTGCTTCTTTTCCTTGCACAGGTTTTCATCCTTTTTCCAGTAGGTTCCATTGGTGCTTTCCCTTTCTCAGCTGCTGTAGGAGGAGGCTTGGTCTTAGGGGCTTCAGCAAGAGCCTTCCTTTTGAGACAGTAGGGACAGGTGCTTCAATTTCAATGTTGTCCCAATCATTCGACTCTGTTTCAGATTCAGTGTCGGAGTCAGCTTGAGCGTTTCGCCCTCTTGGTCCTCTTTGGCTTTGCAGTATCCTTACATGGACCATGGCAGCAAGTAGGAAAATGATCCAGGTGATCACCATTTCTGACAGTGCTTTGAGTTTGAGAAACTGTCCTGTGAAACGCCAACTCAAGAACATATGAAAAATCGTCAATTTTGAAAAATTTGAAAACATTGTACCTAGACAATCATATTCATGTAGAGAAGCCAAGAATCAAATTAGTTTTCCAAAAAAAATTTTAAAATAGATCAATTCCATGATTTTCAAAAATTCCTCTTTTATGCCCTAAACCAGAATTTTTAGAAATCGAAGCCTAAAAACTCGTTTATCTTGAGAAAACCCAGCATAAAAGCAAAACTAATTGACCCAGAGTTCTTATTTCAAAAGAAATTTGATCAAAAACCATTCACAAACGAAAAAGTTCCAAATTTTTCAACTCACGTTTGATGAAAAACTGTAAAAACCGAGTTTGATCAATAAAACTTACTTGAATCCGAAGAACTTTGAGTTTTGAAGCTCCAAGAAGCAAGAGATCTAGAGAGAGAACTCTAGAGGCTTGAAAACCAGAGATTAGGGTAAAAGAAATTGAAAATCTCTATGTTTTATAGAACCCTAGCCGTGATCCGGATCGGATCGAGAATGTGATCCGGATCGGCTACCCGCAGGAGAAATCCTGCGTTCGGGATCCGGATCACTTGCCCCGATCCGGATCGGCTACAACTTTTTCTTCAGAAAAATTTAGAAAAAATAAAATCCAGAAAAAGTATGTAAGCACTTTACCATGTCAACTTTAAACAAAAGACATCGTTTCATACAACAAGAAATAGATTATGAAAAATCTATCAAAAATATCCAAAAATGAAACGAAAATTTACGAAAGTTAAAACACTTAAAGTTGAACAACTTCAATTACATCTATCCTGATCTTATGCGTAATGCCTTTATCAAATCATCAATTTTGGTAAAGAAAATGAAATACCAAGATCAATAGATGTTTGAAATCCCAGATAAGTTAGATAATATATCTAGACAATCTGTTGAAGGAGTGGCTCTTTGAGCATCTTTAATAAAAATCCCACCTTATACCAACCATGAAATACGACTGAGTCAAGTATTTCAATATGAATTTCATCAACAATTTTCAAAACAAAAATTTGCTTTTCATTCATGGAGTAGATCTTTTTCTTTCATTTCCTCCATGTGGTGGTAGTTTTCACACTCCTCATTGGGATGTAACTCTTTCCACATCTTTTGAGCATTTTACATTTCATTGACTCCCCCTCAATTGGCTATCAATTATTTAATATATAAGGTATTCAACCAAACCATTGATCTCGAATTCATACTCGACTAAGCAATCAAATATGATAATGACTATACCAAGAGATCATTGAGAGAGAAATTGACTTTGATCACTTAAAAGATGGTTTAATTAACGTAAATGATCATTGCAACATTGAAATATTATGACATCAAAAGCATAATAAATTTCTAAATGCATAAAAGGATGCAATTAAAGTCAATTATGATTTATGCTCAATTAATGTCCTATGTACAAAACATAGATAAAGAACAAAACAAAACAAAACAAAACAAAACCTAATCTAAGCAAAGGTTTCAAAAGAGTTTATTTCAAGGAAAGCATGCCAATTGCTTTACGCAAGTGAATAAAACGTTTTTGATCCAAAGGTTTTGTTAAGATATCAGCTAATTGATCCTCAGTTGAAATATATGACAGTTGAAGAATGTTTGATTCAACTAGCTCTCTAAGAAAATGATATCTAAGTTCAATATGTTTTGTTCTAGAGTGCAACACAGGGTTTTTAGAAATGTTAATAGCACTAGTGTTGTCACATAAAATGGTTACCGAAGATGTTGAAATCCGGAAATCGCTCAACACGCTTTTCATCCAAATCAATTGGGTTGAACAACTTCCTGCAGAAATGTACTCCGCTTCGGCAGTCGAGAGTGCTATGCAGTTCTGCTTTTTACTGTGCCATGCAACAAGGCAGTGGCCAAGATAGAAGCATGCACCACTCGTGCTTTTCCGGTCATCCACCGATCCAGCCCAATCGGCATCTGAGTATCCAACAATATCCAAAGTCGTTCCCATAGGATACCAAATTCCGAAATTGATTGTACCTTTGATATATCGGATGATCCGTTTCACCGCTTTCAGGTGAACCTCCTTCGGTGCTGATTGATATCTCGCACAAATCCCAACACTGAAGGATATATCCGGGCGACTAGCCGTGAGATATAGTAGACTTCCAATCATACTGCGGTACAGTTTCTCGTCTACATTCTCACTTTGTGATTCACTTCCAAGTCCCTTATGGCTAGTTCCCATTGGAGTCGGAAAATCCTTAGAATTTTCAAGATCAAACTTTTTGACCAACTCCAGTGCATACTTGGATTGACACAAGTGAATTCCTTCATCGTTTTGTTTAACTTGTAATCCAAGAAAATAATTCAATTCGCCCATCATGGACATCTCAAATTCGCTTTCCATGGTCTCCGCGAATTTAGAAGCATCATTATCTCTCGTTGCTCCAAAAACAATGTCATCAACATAGATTTGAGCAACTATGAAATTGTTTTGATAATGCTTCACAAAGAGAGTCCTGTCAGCTCCCCCTCGAGTGTAGCCCTTTTCCAAAAGGTGCTTTGTCAACCTTTCGTACCATGCTCGCGGTGCTTGTTTCAGACCGTAAAGAGCCTTTTTCAGACGAAAAACATGGTTAGGTAGTTTATGATCCACAAAACCTTTCGGTTGAGCTACATAAACTTCCTCATTTAAAAATCCATTTAAAAAGGCGCTCTTAACGTCCATTTGAAATAATCTGATTTTGAAATGACAAGCGATCGCAAACAATATACGAATGGACTCGAGTCTAGCTACAGGGGCGAAAGTTTCATCAAAGTCTATACCTTCTACTTGAGAATAGCCTTGAGCAACTAACCTTGCTTTGTTCCTGATGATAGTACCTTCTTCGTTTTTCTTGTTCTTGAAGATCCATTTGGTACCTATCACATTGTGTTGCTTCGGAGGCTTCGTTAATTCCCAGACTTTGTTTCGCTCGAATTGATGGAGCTCTTCTTGCATTGCTTTAATCCAGTAGTCATCCTGAAGAGCTTCATCAACACTCCTTGGTTCGATTTGAGATACATAGCATGCAAATCCGCAAACCAATTGTCTCCGTGTTCTAACTTGTCACGCCCCGGGGGTAACCAGAACCCGGGCCCACCAACAGATCCGCCGTGTACACAGAATTTTCCATGTACACGAAGCGCTGGTAACCTGCTCAGATAGATAATATACAATAGAAGAGCATAACAGAGCTGAACTAATAGAACTAACAGTAATCTCAGACTGAAATAAACTGTAAACTGAAATAAAAGTACAATATACTCCCAGCTCACCATAAATAATACAACCAGCTGGCCACAGCCAGACCCAAAAGTAAACTACAATGTCTGAGATACAAAAGGGGAGTACAGTAATAGTCTAGCTAAACTCTCGCTCGGGGTAGACGATCTAGCTAGTCGGCGATCCTCTTACCTCGATCTGCCGCTGAAGGCCCAGCAGCTCCCACAGTCGACTCTGCAAAACAAAGGGGAAGAAAGAACAAGAAACAACAATGGGGGTGAGAACTACTAGATAAACCAGTAGCCTCCCCTAGTGGGTAAAACCTCTGATGCTGACGCACCCACTAGGAATAAAGAGGCAAAAAGGAAAGAACAGTGGTATGCAATAAAGACTGCTGAAAAGAAACTACCACTACTATGCCTCTAAATGCAGTGCCAAAAGATGACTGTATAGATGCAACTATAAAGCTGACTGCCCAAAGAAAACCCAATCAGTGGGCCAGAAATACTGGCACTGCCTGCTCTGTCATCTCTCACAACTCACCAACTGACCGGCACCCATCACGGTCTAAAAGCCTACTCCGGAGTGGCACTCGAGGGGAGCGACCCACACGAGTAAAGTATCTCTGTATCAATCATCTCTGTAACCGATGTCTCACAATAGCAGGACTGGATCATGACCATGATCAAAGTGGGAATACTCCATCCACTAATGCAACCCCGATCCCCAATCTGGTGTGATAATAACACCCGGTCAACCGCCCAAAATCCGCGGCTACCGCTGAACCCATAGACCCCAATCTGATAAGGTAAAAACATCTGGTCAACCGCCTATCATCCGCGGTTGCCACTAGCCCCACAATCCCCTAAGACAATCCCAACTGTCCCAAACTCAATGTCCAGACACCACTATCCCAAAATCCCGCTCAGACTCGAGCAACATGCATCGATAGAGAAGAATAACAATAACACATGTTTTCTCCTAAGTCAAGTCCCATAATATAGTGCTGCAGTAAGATAGTGGCTTAACTAGATGTCCAATGAGCATGCAAGTGTTCTCTTTTTAAAGCATTTGAAAAGGAACTAAGTTTCATGTGAAGAATGATTTTAGAACTATTTTAAAAATATTAATGGGTTACCAATTTGCATGCGGTTCACGATATAGCAACTGTCCAATTTTCTTGTCCCAGATTATCACATAGAAGCTACTAAATTAATTTAGGGGCCAAATGCAATAGGTTCATACATCACAAGTTATCTATCACATGTATAATTGGGGACTCTTTTATTCCTAGTGTGCAAATCAACAAAGAGGGATACGCAACCACCCACCTCGAAAAGCGTGTACAATGCACCCAGAAAATACCCGCTGTCCTCTAAACACACCGTCAGCTGCAACAATGTCCTACAGTATCACACAAGTGTACAAGGTGTAAATATCACAATTTCCAAACACACATTTGCTGTTTTAAAATCAGCACGCAAAACGAGGAATTTTCACCTCTGTCCCGAGCTCCTAAAATCCCAGAAAAATCACGGTTGCGTTCCTCGCGAAAAATCACCCAAAATCGACTCTTGAATCACCCCGATCCGATATTCCTACGCGGAGAAATAATTCGTCGAAGTTGCCGCTGTCCAAAAATCCAAACAGCAAAAAGGGGTGTCAAATCACCTCGGGAATCGTGCCAAGAAATCGGAATCCGGAGAAACCATCAACACGGAAAACGAAGCCCTACCTCTTAGGAACACACTGGCGAAGAAATCGTCGGAATCGGACTTCTGTACTGCGCAGGGGACTCCTCGGACTGAAATGCGACGATAACGGGCCGAAATGGGGGAAAACCGAGGCACACTGTAAAATCCGGAACGCCGCTGTCGATCTTCCCGAAAATCTGGGAACGCACCACGAGGTAGAAAAATCTGTGAGGAACAAACTCTCTTCAATGACCTCTCCCTGGTTCTCTCTCTTTTCTCGGAAAAAGCCCAAGAAGAGAGGGGGGTGGAGGCCTATTTATAGGCCCAAAGAAACAATTGGGAAAATACCCAATGTGTCCCGATTTTCGGGCGTGAACAGTGCCCAGGCCCACTTTCGGGCGCGCACAGTGCGGCCCGGCCCAAGGATTTCCGGGCGCGCACAGTGCGGCCCGGCCCAATCCAGCCCGCACACCGGATCCGGCCGCACGCAACCGCCGTCCGACCCGGTCCAGGGCCCGCCACGTGTCCGCCAAACAGGCGGCAGCCGTGCGGGCCCAACGGGGAGACGCCACGCGTCCCCCGTGATTGGCGGCGGGGTGGGCGCGCTCGCCAATCGCGTGGCGACACGCGTCCCCCCCCCCCGACCCGGCTGTCGGCGACCGCGTGCGCCCACGTGGGCCCATGTGCGGCGGCCTCCCACGCGCGGCTCCGCGTGCTCCACGCGCACATGAGCCGGCCAATACGGGGCTGCCACGTGGCGCGCCCCGGTCCACCGTGCACCGCGCACGCGCCGCACCTGCCCGGCCTGCCCGTGCTGCCCGCGCCTGCCCCCACGCGCCGAGCGCACAACGCCGGACCACTAGGGAGCCGACACGTGGCCCGCCGGTCCACCGTGCACCGGCGGCCTAATTCCGTGGACCGGGAGTGGCGCGCCGGCCCAATGAGGGTCTGCCACGTGTCCCCGGCCGGTCCACAGCTCCCCCCATGCACCATTTTGCGCAGAAAACTTCCGGGGGTCCGTTTTTGGGCATCCGGACTCCAAATTAAATAAGTAAATAGCCGTTTTCAAGCGTTTTTCCGCGCTGAATCCAAATACGGCCTCCGTTTAGCCTGATTCCCTTCCTAAAATTCGGCAAAGTCAGCCGAAGGTCAGGCTTGCTTCCAAATCCACCCTAAGTCCAAACAACACATCACTTTGACATGTTGGGGCCCAACACACCAACACTAGGTGTTCCACACCCCGAAATAGGGAAAAAAACACAGGGGAAAAACTGGGACACTACATCCTCCCCCACTAATAAAAGTTTCGTCCTCGAAACTAAAATCATACCTCAATCCAGAGCCTCGAACAAGTAGGGGTAGGCGTCCATCATCTCTGACTCTGGCTCCCACGTCGCCTCGCGCTCCTCATGATTGCTCCAGAGGATCTTCACATAGGGGATGGTCCGATTGCGCAATTCTTTCACCTCCCGATCAAGAATCCGCACTGGGCGCTCCTCATATCTCAAATCCTCGCTGATCTCGAGGGGTGCAAAGTCGATGACGTGCGACGGGTCGAAGACGTACCTCCTCAGTGTGGAAACATGGAAAACATCGTGGACACCAGCCAGTCTCGGGGGAAGTGCAAGTCGATAAGCAACAGGCCCGATACGCTCCAACACCTCGAATGGTCCAATGTATCGGGGGCTGAGTTTCCCGCGAATGCCGAACCTCCTGATCCCCTTAGACGGCGAGACTTTCAGAAATACATGATCTCCAACCTGAAACTCTAAGTCTCGTCGCCGAACATCAGCATAACTCCTCTGTCGGCTCTGAGCGGTCTGAAGATGCTGTCGAATCACCCGGACCTTCTCCTCTGCCTCTAGCAGTATATCTGGCCCCAAGGTCCGTCTCTCGCCTACGTCACTCCAATAAAGTGGTGATCGGCACTTGCGTCCATACAACGCTTCAAACGGAGCCATCTGTATGCTCGCTTGAAAGCTGTTGTTGTACGCAAACTCAACCAAGGATAAGTGCCGAATCCAACCTCCGCCGAAATCCAAGACGCAAGCCCTCAGCATGTCCTCCAAGATCTGTATGGTCCGCTCTGACTGCCCATCAGTCTGAGGATGAAAAGCTGTACTGAATCTGAGCTGAGTCCCCATCGCAGTCTGCAAACTCCCCCAAAAACGCGAGGCAAACCTCGGATCCCTATCTGACACAATGGAGGCGGGTACTCCATGCAGTCTCACAATCTCATCAAGGTATAGCTGGGCTAGTCGATCGAGTGGCCAAGTAGTCTGCATAGGCAAAAAGTGCGCTGACTTAGTAAGTCGATCCACCACTACCCAGATAGCATCTGCTCCGCCCTGTGCCCTCGGCAATCCGACCACGAAGTCCATGGTAATGTGGTCCCATTTCCACTCAGGGATGGGAAGACTTTGTAACTTGCCAGCTGGCACCCGATGCTCAGCTTTTACTTGCTGACAAGTCAAACACTGGGCCACAAATCTCCCGACATCCCTCTTCATGCCATTCCACCAAAAATGTGCCTTGAGGTCCTTATACATCTTAGTCCCCCCAGGATGAAGGGTATAAGGTGTATAATGGGCCTCTCTCAATATCTGCTCTCTGATCTCAGCATCCACTGGCACACATGCTCGGTCCCTGTACCTCAGTACTCCCGCAGCATCCACTGTAAAGTCCCCTGACTGATCACTCGGAAGCTGATCTCGAATCCTGGTCAAGTGGGGGTCCTCACTCTGTTTCTCCCTGATCCTGTCCAGCAGAGTGGGCTGCACGACTAATGACGTCAGTCTAGCAGAGACCCCAGGGGACACAACCTCTATCTCGAGCCGTCTCATCTCCTCCAATAGGGGCGCCTGGTCTGTGATCAACATAGACAAACTCTGTACTGCCCTTCGGCTCAATGCATCAGCGACCACGTTAGCCTTGCCTGGGTGGTAAAGGATATCCACATCATAATCCTTTAGTAGCTCTAACCACCTGCGCTGCCTCAAATTAAGCTCCTTCTGTGTGAACAGATACTTTAAGCTCTTGTGGTCGGTGTAGATCTCACAATGCTCCCCGTACAGGTAATGGCGCCAAAGCTTCAGTGCAAACACCACGGCAGCGAGCTCTAAGTCGTGGGTAGGGTAATTCTTCTCGTAATCCTTGAGCTGTCTTGATGCATAAGCAATTACCCTCCCATCCTGCATCAACACGCAACCGAGTCCACTGTGTGATGCGTCACTGTAGATCACATATCCTTTCCCCATAACAGGGAGGGAAAGGATAGGAGCAGTCATCAGTCTGTCCTTCAGCTCCTCGAAGCTCTTCTGGCAGTCCTCACTCCAAATAAACTTAACCCCTTTACGCGTCAACCGAGTGAGGGGTGTAGAAAGCTTCGCAAAGCCTTCCACAAACCGACGATAATAACCAGCTAATCCCATGAAGCTGCGCACCTCTGATACAGTCGTCGGTCGGGGCCAATCACGAACTGCCTCAATCTTCGCCGGGTCTACAGCTACACCGGCGGCGGAAATCACATGGCCCAAGAAAGCTACCTCCCGAAGCCAAAACTCGCACTTCACCAGCTTGGCATACAACTTCTTCTCCCGCAGAAGTTGTAGCACAGTCCTCAAGTGCTCCTCATGCTCGGCCTCGCTCCGGGAGTAAACCAGGATATCATCTATGAACACCACCACAAATCGGTCCAGGAATGGCCGAAATATCCTGTTCATCAAGTCCATAAAGGCGGCAGGGGCATTAGTCAATCCAAATGGCATAACTGTAAACTCATAATGCCCGTACCGTGATCTGAAAGCAGTCTTAGGAATATCCTCGGCCTTCACCTTTAATTGGTGGTAACCAGACTGTAGATCAATCTTGGAAAAGACACAAGACCCTTGCAGCTGATCAAAGAGATCGTCGATGCGCGGCAGAGGGTACTTGTTCTTAATGGTCACTTTATTCAGCTCCCTATAGTCCACACACAGTCTAAGTGACCCATCCTTCTTCTTCACGAATAGCACCGGTGCTCCCCAGGGCGACACACTGGGTCTAATGAAACCCTTATCCATCAAGTCTTGCAACTGTGCTTTAAGCTCTCTCAGCTCAGCCGGTGCCATCCGGTAAGGAGCCTTAGAGATTGGCGCAGTTCCTGGAACTACGTCAATCACAAACTCGATCTCTCTGTCGGGCGGCATACAAGTCAGCTCAGGTGGAAACACATCCGGGAACTCGCGGACGATAGGGATATCCCCGAGTCCCGGCGCCGCCGTAGGCCCCTCAACAACACTAGCCAAAAAGGCTACACATCCTCGGTGAATCATCCGCCTCGCTCGGGAAGTCGAAACCATAGAGGCAAAGAAAGCACTCTGACATCCCCGGTACACCAACACCTCCTGGTCTGGCTCTCTAAAAGTGACAGTCCTCTCGGCACAGTCAATAGTCGCAAAATACCGAGCCAGCCAGTCCATCCCGAGGATCACATCAAAATCCTGCAGCTGTCTCAAGACCAACAGGTCTGCTGGCATAATCCAGGACTCGATCTGCATCGGGCAGGACCAACAACACTCCTCCACGAGCAAAGTGTGATCGGGAATCTGTACCTCTCGTGCACGTGGCAAAGGTCCTACCTCTAACCCATGTAATGATGCAAAAGATCTACTAATGAAAGAATGCGATGCTCCAGTATCAAATAAGGTGCGAGTCCTAATGCCAGAAAGTAAATGATACCTGCTACCACATGGTCCGCTGCTGAAGAATCCTCTACCTGTGCAGCATACACCCGCCCACTCTGAGCTGGAGGGCGATAGTCGGTGGAATGAGAAGAAGATGGCCTGCTCGCTGGAGCATAAGGCCGCTGAGCCGTCGACCGCTGCTGCGATGATACAGGGGTAGATGCTGAAGAAGGGGCGGCTGAGGTCGAAAAGGGGCACGCAGCTCGAATGTGCCCTGGCTGTCCACATCCATAGCAACGACCCCACCGCTGGTCGCAGGTGCCGGGGAAATGCGGACCTCCACAGAAAATACAACTGCTGGGAGCCCGTGTCTGTCGGGACTGCTGCTGCTGAGACTGTCGCTGTCGCTGTGGCTGCCGCTGAGATCCGCGCTGCGACGACTGCGATTTCTGCTGCTGCTGCTGCTGCTGCTGGGGCCTCTGGGATCCACCAGGCCCTCGCCGCTCCGAACGCCCACGGCCCTGAAACTGAGGCGGTGGCGGTCGGGGCGGCCTCCAAGTACTGGCCTGTCCCCCCTCATCCAGGGCTGGTCGCTTCCTGTCGGAACTCTGCGCGACTGCGGCCCTCCGCCTGGCCATCTCCTGATCACCTCTCTCCACCCACTGTGCATGCTCTGCGGCTGCCTCCAGGGTCAGAAATCTCTGAGCATGCACAAGTGGGTAAACCTCTGGACGAAGGCCTCCCTCGAACAACTCAACCTGGTGCGGACCATCACGAGCGACATAGGGCACACAGTTCAGCAACTCCCTGAACTCCTGGAAATAGGCATGGGCCGGTCGATCGCCCTGCTGCAGATTCTTCAAATCGTCCTCCAACTTCTTCTTCACGCTGGTAGAAAAATAGGTGTCCAACACCATCCGTTTGAACTCCTCCCAAGGTAACTGCCGAGTGATCCGGAACTCCAGTGGCTCAACTCGCTGCCACCAAAAATCAGCATCTCCGTCCAAACAGTGCACCGCCATGTGCACTCGATACTTCGGGTCGATGAAGAAGTCCCGAAAAAGCTTCTCCATCCCAGAAAGCCATATCCCAACCGCCCGGGGCTGAGCATCCCGCCCTGAGAATCTAGGCGGTCCCCGCTTAACAAACTGGGAGAGTTTGTCAGCAAAATCCTGCTCCTCCTCCGCAGTCAAAGGCTGCATAGCTCCAGGAGCCCCGCTACTCGATGATGGCGCTGACGGCACAAAAGGTGCAACAGGAGGCACGAAGGCCTCAGGAACAGCCGGGGGTGGTGCCTCTCTCTGAGCAAGCAGCTGATCGATCCTCTGCTGCTGCTGACGATGGCTCTCTGCCAATTGGGCCACCATGGCCCGCAGCTCACCAATCTCAATGGATCCCGCCTGCTCCTGCTCAACAGGGGGTGTAGGGGCACCCAGAGCGGGAATCCGACGTCGGGGAGGCATCCTGCCACAAGAAAACATGAATCAGTAACATAACCCCACACGACCCAATCTAGCGAAAGTCAAAGACATCCCCCAATTTCTGCGACTTTATGTTGTCTGCAGCCAACATAACGGTCCACCAGAAATTGGGTATGTCGATCCCTCTTCACTCACTGGAAGAGTCCAAAAATAAATCAACGACTTTCGCAAAGTGTCACGTCTCTCACGCCCTATCATCCTAGGGTCTGCCAAAAGCCTAGGGTTTCCTAAGTCCCAACTGACCTATCCCTAAGCTCTGATACCAACTTAATCTGTCACGCCCCGGGGGTAACCAGAACCCGGGCCCGCCAACAGATCCGCCGTGTACACAGAATTTTCCATGTACACGAAGCGCTGGTAACCTGCTCAGATAGATAATATACAATAGAAGAGCATAACAGAGCTGAACTAATAGAACTAACAGTAATCTCAGACTGAAATAAACTGTAAACTGAAATAAAAGTACAATATACTCCCAGCTCACCATAAATAATACAACCAGCTGGCCACAGCCAGACCCAAAAGTAAACTACAATGTCTGAGATACAAAAGGGGAGTACAGTAATAGTCTAGCTAAACTCTCGCTCGGGGTAGACGATCTAGCTAGTCGGCGATCCTCTTACCTCGATCTGCCGCTGAAGGCCCAGCAGCTCCCACAGTCGACTCTGCAAAACAAAGGGGAAGAAAGAACAAGAAACAACAATGGGGGTGAGAACTACTAGATAAACCAGTAGCCTCCCCTAGTGGGTAAAACCTCTGATGCTGACGCACCCACTAGGAATAAAGAGGCAAAAAGGAAAGAACAGTGGTATGCAATAAAGACTGCTGAAAAGAAACTACCACTACTATGCCTCTAAATGCAGTGCCAAAAGATGACTGTATAGATGCAACTAGAAAGCTGACTGCCCAAAGAAAACCCAATCAGTGGGCCAGAAAATACTGGCACTGCCTGCTCTGTCATCTCTCACAACTCACCAACTGACCGGCACCCATCACGGTCTAAAAGCCTACTCCGGAGTGGCACTCGAGGGGAGCGACCCACACGAGTAAAATATCTCTGTATCAATCATCTCTGTAACCGATGTCTCATAATAGCAGGACTGGATCATGACCATGATCAAAGTGGGAATACTCCATCCACTAATGCAACCCCGATCCCCAATCTGGTGTGATAATAACACCCGGTCAACCGCCCAAAATCCGCGGCTACCGCTGAACCCATAGACCCCAATCTGATAAGGTAAAAACATCTGGTCAACCGCCTATCATCCGCGGTTGCCACTAGACCCCACAATCCCCTAAGACAATCCCAACTGTCTCAAACTCAATGTCCAGACACCACTATCCCAAAATCCCGCTCAGACTCGAGCAACATGCATCGATAGAGAAGAATAACAATAACACATGTTTTCTCCTAAGTCAAGTCCCATAATATAGTGCTGCAGTAAGATAGTGGCTTAACTAGATGTCCAATGAGCATGCAAGTGTTCTCTTTTTAAAGCATTTGAAAAGGAACTAAGTTTCATGTGAAGAATGATTTTAGAACTATTTTAAAAATATTAATGGGTTACCAATTTGCATGCGGTTCACGATATAGCAACTGTCCAATTTTCTTGTCCCAGATATATCACATAGAAGCTACTAAATTAATTTAGGGGCCAAATGCAATAGGTTCATACATCACAAGTTATTTATCACATGTATAATTGGGGACTCTTTTATTCCTAGTGTGCAAATCAACAACGAGGGATACGCAACCACCCACCTCGAAAAGCGTGTATAATGCACCCAGAAAATACCCGCTGTCCTCTAAACACACCGTCAGCTGCAACAATGTCCTACAGTATCACACAAGTGTACAAGGTGTAAATATCACAATTTCCAAACACACATTTGCTGTTTTAAAATCAGCACGCAAAACGAGGAATTTTCACCTCTGTCCCGAGCTCCTAAAATCCCAGAAAAATCACGGTTGCGTTCCTCGCGAAAAATCACCCAAAATCGACTCTTGAATCACCCCGATCCGATATTCCTACGCGGAGAAATAATTCGACGAAGTTGCCGCTGTCCAAAAATCCAAACAGCAAAAAGGGGTGTCAAATCACCTCGGGAATCGTGCCAAGAAATCGGAATCCGGAGAAACCATCAACACGGAAAACGAAGCCCTACCTCTTAGGAACACACTGGCGAAGAAATCGTCGGAATCGGACTTCTGTACTGCGCAGGGGACTCCTCGGACTGAAATGCGACGATAACGGGCCGAAATGGGGGAAAACCGAGGCACACTGTAAAATCCGGAACGCCGCTGTCGATCTTCCCGAAAATCTGGGAACGCACCACGAGGTAGAAAAATCTGTGAGGAACAAACTCTCTTCAATGACCTCTCCCTGGTTCTCTCTCCTTTTCTCGGAAAAAGCCCAAGAAGAGAGGGGGTGGAGGCCTATTTATAGGCCCAAAGAAACAATTGGGAAAATACCCAATGTGTCCCGATTTTCGGGCGTGAACAGTGCCCAGGCCCACTTTCGGGCGCGCACAGTGCGGCCCGGCCCAAGGATTTCCGGGCGCGCACAGTGCGGCCCGGCCCAATCCAGCCCGCACACCGGATCCGGCCGCACGCAACCGCCGTCCGACCCGGTCCAGGGCCCGCCACGTGTCCGCCAACCAGGCGGCAGCCGTGCGGGCCCAACGGGGAGACGCCACGCGTCCCCCGTGATTGGCGGCGGGGTGGGCGCGCTCGCCAATCGCGTGGCGACACGCGTCCCCCCCCCCCGACCCGGCTGTCGGCGACCGCGTGCGCCCACGTGGGCCCATGTGCGGCGGCCTCCCACGCGCGGCTCCGCGTGCTCCACGCGCACATGAGCCGGCCAATACGGGGCTGCCACGTGGCGCGCCCCGGTCCACCGTGCACCGCGCACGCGCCGCACCTGCCCGGCCTGCCCGTGCTGCCCGCGCCTGCCCCCACGCGCCGAGCGCACAACGCCGGACCACTAGGGAGCCGCCACGTGGCCCGCCGGTCCACCGTGCACCGGCGGCCTAATTCCGTGGACCGGGAGTGGCGCGCCGGCCCAATGAGGGTCTGCCACGTGTCCCCGGCCGGTCCACAGCTCCCCCCATGCACCATTTTGCGCAGAAAACTTCCGGGGGTCCGTTTTTGGGCATCCGGACTCCAAATTAAATAAGTAAATAGCCGTTTTCAAGCGTTTTTCCACGCTGAATCCAAATACGGCCTCCGTTTAGCCTGATTCCCTTCCTAAAATTCGGCAAAGTCAGCCGAAGGTCAGGCTTGCTTCCAAATCCACCCTAAGTCCAAACAACACATCACTTTGACATGTTGGGGCCCAACACACCAACACTAGGTGTTCCACACCCCGAAATAGGGAAAAAAAACACAGGGGAAAAACTGGGACACTACATAACTCCTTCTTGTGGATCTCCAATTATATTCGATTCCGGGTGATCCTTGGAGATGCGTAACGTTTGAGGTAGAGGAGTAGGCGGAGGTACACGAGATGATTCCTGCACATCAGATAAGCTTGAAGAACCGTTAGATGCATCAACATTATTATCGAAAGAATTGTTAGAAGAAGATGCATTAGCAGGTGTATCATCATCAAGAGAGATATCGAGGGTAGGTTTTTCAGATTCAAAATGAAAAGCTTCATCTACCTTAACATTTATCGATTCTACGATCGTCTTAGATTCTAAGTTAAAAACTCGATAAGCTCTGCTGTTTGTAGAATAACCTAAGAAGATCCCTTCGTCACTTCGAGAGTCAAATTTTCCAAGATTTTTGCGATCACGCAGAATAAAACACCGACTCCCAAAGATACGAAAATACTTGATGTTAGGTTTTCTACAAAACCAAAGTTCATATGGTGTATTCAATGTCCCCGGGCGCAAATACACGCGATTGATAACATAAACAGCAGTGTTCACCGCTTCAGCCCAAAAATAAAAAGGTAAGTTCCGGCTGTGAAGCATAACACGTGCCATTTCCTGTACGACCCTGTTTTTGCGCTCGACTACACCATTTTGTTGAGGTGTGTAAGGTGCGGAGAATTCATGTTTAATGCCATTAGAGGTGCAAAAATCAATGAATTTGGAATTTATGAATTCCCCACCTCTATCACTCCTAACTCGAGTAATCCTATCATTCTTTTCTATCATAATACGATTGCAGATTTCGAGAAAAGAATCAAAGGTATCAGCTTTTTCTTTTAAGAAAGCTACCCAAGTATATCTAGAAAAATCATCAACCAACAAGAAAATATACCATTTACCTCCCAGAGATGGTTGACGAGTTGGCCCCATTAAGTCCATATGCAAAAGTTCCAAAGGCCGTTTTGTACCTATGTGGTTCAAATTCTTGTGTGCAGTCCTAGACTGTTTTCCCTTTTGGCAACCGCCACACACAAGGTTTTGTTCAAAAGAAAGTTTCGGAACCCCCTTGACCACATCTTTATTCGAAATTCTAGCAAGTTCCTTAAAGTTTATGTGACCTAGCCTTTCATGCCAAAGTGTTTCATTTTTCAAAGATGCTAGGTTACATTTTTCAGAAATCTTAGTAGGAACTACATAACAATTGTTTTCTGATCTAACCCCCTTTAAAAAGAAAGCATGGTTCATGTCAGTTACAGTGCATTTATCAGATGAAAAATTAACTGAATAACCACTATCACACAGTTGACTTATGCTTATGAGGTTAGTCTTAAGGCCATGAACAAATAACACATTATCTAGAACCGGGCCATCTGGAATAGCTACCGTTCCCTTTCCAACAATTTTGGAAGACCGACCATCTCCGAAAACAACAAGTCCTCCGGAGTTTTTCTCAAATGTTTGAAAACAGTTTTTATCGCCGGTCATATGACGGGAACACCCGCTATCCAGGTACCAAGACGAACTATCATATGCATGCAAAGAAACATTGGTAGCAAGACAAGGGAAGATTTCACCTTTGCGCACCCAAACCTTTTTGGAATGCGTCGGTAATGATCGTGAAGTTGATTTCCTAGGTGAGAGCGTCTTGCTTGAAGAATTGCTGCTCCTTGATGATGTCGTCTTGAGCGGTGACTACCAAGGCTCTTTTCCTTCAAATAGTTTGCAGTTGTTTTTCGAGGAATAGCCTTTTTGGTAGTCATTGCAAGAGGTGCTTGAGGTGTGCGTTTGGCTTCCGTCTTGCAATTTCTCCTTATGTGCCCTGAAATGCCACAACGAAAACATACCTTCATTCTTGTCGATTCCGAGGAGGATGTAGTAGGTTTGTTGTCGTTGCTTGTCGTGAATACCGGTGTCGGAGGAGGAGATACCGACTGAGGCACAAATACTGTACCACTCGAACTTGGAATGTCTCCAGTTTGAGTGTATCCGAGGCCGAACTTATTTCTTTGACCGAGACCAAGAAGTCTGTCCAACTTACTCCTTCCAGAAGAAAATCTCTTTAAGTCATCCTTCAGTTGGCGTATGGTCTCCGTCATTTCCAATTTTTCCTGTCGAGCCTCGCCGTTGAGCTTCAAGAAGTAATTCGCTTTGTTCACCATATCCATATAATTCTTCTCGAGTTGCTCATTGGACTCTTGAAGGGAAACATTTGTCTTAATCAGATTGTCCCTTTCCACTTCAAGATCGGTTGAGATAGAGGTTACCCTTTTTACTTCATCTTCAAGATCCTGTAATCTCTCTTTCAACCCCTTGTTTTGCTTAGCCAGTTTCTTTGAATCCCTCAAAAGCTTATGGTAGGCTAAAACAAAATCTTCACCTTCCGAATCATCTGATTCATCGTCCGTTGCAATCTTTTCAACAGTGGAGTTGGACAATGAGTCGGATGTACTTGCCATTAAGCACATGAAGGGTGAAGATGTAGTGGACGCGTGGAAAGCTGTCGCGTTGTCTTCTTCATCACTTGAGGATGACTCATTTGACGTGGAGTTGTCATCCCAAGTAACGACTTGCATCGCTTTCTTCTTTGCCGGATTCTTGTTGGGACATTCTGTTGCAATGTGGCCGTAGCCTCGACATTTGAAGCACTGAACTTGTCCCTCAGAACTTTTCTTATCCTTTGAGAAGTTCTCTTGCTTTCTTGACTTGTGATTGAAGGACCCTTGCCTTTCTTCGACTTTCCGAAGGATTGAGTTTTGCTTGAATTTCCCCTTCGAAAGTTGCGGCGAAACTTCCTTGTCAAGAGAGCGAGCTGCTTCTCAAAGTCTTCCATAGAAAGGTTCTCGTCGTCGTCCGAGGAGGATGAATCCGCGTCTTCTTCTTTAGTTGATTTCAAAGCATAACCTGAAGACTTAGAAGAGGATGCCTTTCCCGAAGAATAGTTAGTAGGAAATGTCATTTCATAAGTTTGTAATGCACCTACTAATTCTTCTACACGCATTTCGTCCGGGTGTTTAATTGTTTCAATGGCTGCGACCTTCGGGCGAAATCGTTCAGGAAGAGTTCTTAGAATTTTTCTTACAACTTTAAATTCTGGAATCTTCTCTCCCAATGTCACGCCCCGGGTGTAAACCAGAACCCGGGCCCGCCAACAGATCCGCCGTGCACACAGAATTTTCTATGTACACGAAGCGCTGGTAACCTGCTCAGATATAAGGAAAACAATAAAAGAGCATAAAATAATCAGAGCTAAACTAGAACTACTGCAACTCAGACAGATGCTGGAAGTAAAAGGTACAACAGTAAAATAAAATACAGATGTCTCTCCCAGCTCACTACTAAAATATACAACCAGCTGGCAAAAAGCCAGACCCCAAAAGTAAAAGTACAACAGTCAGAGATAAGATACAAGTCTAGCTAACTCACTGTCGGGTCCACTGTCTAGCTACTCAGCCGTCCTCTCTCCTCGACCCGCCGCTGTAAGCCCAGCAGCACCCGCAGAAGGCTCTGCAAAACAAAGGAGAAGAAAAGAGAAAGAAGAATGGGGGTGAGAACTACTATAAACAGTAGCCTCCCCTAGTGGGTAAAACCTCAAAACTCAGACATACCCACTAGGTCTACCAGAGGCAAAAAGGAAAAAGAAGAGTGGTAAGAAATAATGACTGCGGAAGAAATGAAACTACCACTACTATGCCCCTAGAATACAGTCCTAGACTGAAATAACCATATCCACAATAACCAACCGTCCCAGATTAACCCTATCTGTACCGCCCTCATCATCGGGCAAGTAAGCCGCGCCGATGTGATAGCAAAGCTCCTGCCGCCGCCCTCATCATCGGGCAAATAAGCCGCGCCGATGTGATAGCAAAACCGTCAATAACTGTCCGACCCCGGCCTCCGGAGGGGAACTCGAGGGGAGCGACCCACTCGAGGAAAGCACTACCGGGCAATAACCGCGCCGGTAAAATCCATATCAAAACACTACCGGGCAATAACCGCGCCGGTAAGATAAGTACCAAAAGCAGGAATAGATCACAACTGCAAAGCCCCAGTGGAACACACCCCCCACTAAAAGAAACACAGATCCCCCAATCTGATGCACAAATGAACATCCGGTCGATCGCCCAAAATCCGCGATCGCCGCAATACCCACAATCACAATCATGTCCCACATCCGACATCCGGTCAACCGCCTACTGTCCGCGGTAGCCGCTATAATCCCGCAACCCATAATCAAACACAACCTGTCACTAACCCTCAGGTCCTCGCTACACTATCCCAAACCCCTGCTCGAACCCGAGCAACCAGACTCAAAGGTCTAATTAAGAAGGAGAAAAGAAATCAAACATGGTTTCTCCTAAGTCAAGTTCCAGCATGAAAGTGTAGCGATAAAAGATGGCCTACCTAGATGTCCAAACAAGCATGCAAGTGTTCTCAAAGAAATAAAGGAAAAGGTGTTCAACAGTGGTTCCACATGTGTAACAATTAATAATTCCGCATAGATAAAACCATCATGCTAAAACATTATCCAACCACACATGTCTATAATCCATTTTCCATGATAAAGCATCATTATCCACCTACGCATGTCATAAAATCCTCAAATAGTACCAACCACTATCAAATATCCACATGAAGGCTCACAATTTTATATTACTTAAGCATGCATGTCCAGATAATGGGATCACACTAATATTCCTAGTGAGCATGTCAAAATAGAGGTAAACAACAACCACCCACCTGAAGTGCAACTGTCCCAATCCGTACAGCTGGAAATACCAAAAACTCCAAATCCTTGCTCCCACAATTTTAGCACACCCGTAATATTCCTGGTACAGTACAAAGCTCACTAATTACACTTAGGCTCCCAATTATAGCACTAATAATCACATACAACCTCGACATCTGAACTGCTAAATTATCACCTGCAGAGAATGCCCAGAAAATTCCAATAAAAATATCACGGCGATCCTTGCGTCGATAGCTTCGAAACGGTACCTTGCACGCCCAAATCCGAGTTCTGTACATCAAGATAAAAATTCGGCAAGGGGCACACTCATACAAAAATCTGTATTAAGGACAGATTACTGTTCACTGAGAAAACAGTAATTCTCACCTCGAAATAAAATTCACAAAAATCCACTAAAAATACGAGCGCGTTCCTTGCGATCCGTAGATGAAAAAGTTGTATAAGCTCGTTTCCGTCAGACGCTCGTGCGCAAAGATATGGCCGAAATACTCCGTTGCTGTCAAGAAAATCCACACAGAAAATGGGGTCACTGTTTGCCTCGGGATCCGTGCCAAAACCTCGAAACGGGAAAGTGCGACCAAAACGAAAGATGAAGTCCTACCTCTTAGGAGTCTACTGGTGCAAGAATCACAGGAAAATGATGTCGGGGTAGCCCAGGGGAGCAAAAATACTATCGCTGCGCCGAAGAAGAACACTAGAAGGCAACGTCGCGCCGCACCGTAAAATGGGGAACCTCGGGATTCGTGCCTCCAAAACTCTTGAAACTTGGCAGGGAGATCAAGCACTTAGAGATGAAAAACTTTGATTAAGGGAGCTCAGAGAGATCTTGCACAGGTTGGGAGAAAAAGAAGAAAGAAGGAGGCTCGGGCTGGTGGCTTTTATAGGCTGAAAGAACAATTGAAGAAATACCCAACATGTCCCAACTTTCGGGCGCTCACCAGATTTCGGGCTGCTACAGTAACGGGCCGGCCCGTTACTGTTCACGCCCGAAATCCTCTGGGCCGGCCACGTAGCCCAGCCCAACAAGCCAACGGACCCCGCTGCACCCGGCGCACCTGCGCCAGCCAACGGTGGCGCGCCACGTGGCCCCGACAGGCCGTGCACCGCGCACGGTGCGCCGTGCACCGCGCACGTCGCCGGCTGACCCGGGTCGTACGGCCACCTGCCCCGGTCACCGTCTCCACCGCTCGCGTGGACCGCGTGCACCAAGACCCGCCAATCCCGAGCCGCCACGTGGGCACCCCTCGGTCCACCGTACACCCCGCCAAGTCAGTGGACCGCGCGCCGTGAACCAACCAACCGAACAACGCCACGTGGCACCGCCCTGGTGCACGACCCCCGCGGTGGACCGCGCACCTGACCGCGCGCCCTGGCGCCTGCCCGCGCCCTGCCCGCGCCGCGTGCCGCCGCCTGCCGCCTGCCCGAGGCCGCCCCGCCGCCCGCCGGCGTTGCCCGCCGCCGCCGGCCGCCGCCGGCGATCGCCGGAGACACTGTTCCGGCATGAACAGTACCCGCAAGCTCAAAAACGACAAGTAAATAGTCCATCTTGACCGTTTTCGCGCGCTGATTCCAAAAACGACATCCGTTTCGCCAAATTCCAAACCGATAAATCGCCGGAGGCTCCCGAAAGGTATTTTTAATCCGAATTTCGCGCTGAGTCCAAAATTGATATCCGTTTCGTGCGATACCACCTCTAAACATCCGACGGGGTCAGCCGATCACCCACGTGATCCAACAAGGCTCGAGGTCCAACACTAGTGTCCAAACATGCACAACCACTTCCCGGAACACAGTACAGGCTCCCCCAAAGTCACCAATGACTCTACCACAGCTCTGCAGAGATCCAGGTCATCACATCCTCCCCCACTAAAAGAAAGTTTCGTCCTCGAAACTAAAGTCGTTCCTCAACACGGAATCTCAACCAAAAAGAGGGGGTAATTATCCGATCATCCGCCACTCAAGCTCCCAAAGCTGTCAAATACCTCCTCAGCCTTAGGTAATCCAACCACAAGTCCATCGGCACACTAGCTCGATCTAAGTACCTCTTTACTTCCCGCGACATCCAAAGTAAGTCCCTCAACCACACCTGCCAAAAAGGCTACCCAACCACAACGACACATCCGCCTCACGCACACAATCCAACCATAGAGGGGAAGATAACCCTCAAGCAACCCAGGTACACCGAAACCTCCGGGCCTGGCTTCCCACAAAAACCGTCCTCGCGGCATAGTCAACCGCCGCGAAAAGAAGAAAACCGAGCCAGCCCAACCCGTCCTAATTACCAAACCCAGTCCCGCCACCAGGTTAAGACCATCAGGCCCACCGGTACTAATGAAGACTCAACTGCACCGGGCAGGACCAACCACACGCCCCTACGTGCCAAAGATCGGGAATATAAACCTCCCGAACACAGGGTAACCGTCCTACCCCTAACCCATGCAAGAAGTACATGCACACCCAACAAAGGACAAGGATGCTAAAGTACACAACAATGCAAGACTAAAACCAGTAAACAAAACAAAACAAAATAATACCTGCCACCACATGGTCGGTTGCTGCAAAGTCCTCCACCTGAGCGGCGTAGACCCGACCGCTCTGAGCAGGCGACCGATGATCCGCAGGGTAGGAAGATGGTGAACCGCTCGCTGGAGCATACAGCCGCTGAGCTGACAACTGCTGCTGAGGCGAAAAAGGGGCCGATGCTGATGACGGTGCCGCTGAAGTCGAAAAGGGGCACGAAGCTCGAATGTGGCCTGGCTGTCCACACTTATAACAACGACCCCACCTCTGATCACAGGTGTGCGACAAATGGGGTCCCCCGCAGAAAATACACCTGTCTCTGTCGCGAAACCGTGGCTGTCCCGGCTGATGCTGTCTCTGTGCCTGCTGCTGAGACTCCGGCTGCTGCCGCGATGACCTCTGGGGTCCACTGGGCTCTCGCTGCTCCGCACGCCCACGGCTAGATAACTGAGGCCGCGATGGTCTCCATGAACTAGCCTGTCCCTCGTCCTCTGGGGCTGGTCGCTTCCTGTCGGAACTCTGCGCGACCGCGGCCCTCCGTCTAGCCACCTCCTGATCACCTCTCTCCACCCACTGTGCATGCTCTGCGGCTGTCTCCAAGGTCTGAAATCTCTGAGCATGCACAAGTGTGTAAGTCCCTGGACGAAGGCCTGCCTCAAACAACTCTACCTGGTGCGGACCGTCACGGGCGACAAAAGGAACACAGTTCAGCAACTCCATGAACTCCTGGAAATAGGCATGAGCCGACCGATCGCCCTGCTGTAGATTCTTCAAGTCATCCTCCAACTTCTTCTTCACACTAGTGGAAAAATAGGTGTCCAACACCATCCGTTTGAACTCCTCCCAAGGCAACTGCCGAGTGATCCGAAACTCCAGTGGCTCTACCCGCTGCCACCAAAAATCTGCATCTCCGTCCAAACAGTGCACCGCCATGTGCACTCGATAGAGATAGAGTCAAACTTGCCATAGAGATAGAGTCAAACTTGCAATCGTGTGTAATAGTCAGTGAAGGATTCATTCTCTGCCATAGAGATAGAGTCAAACTTGCTCGTGAGCATTTGCAGTTTCTGAATCTTCACTAGGTTAGTTCCCTCATGCGTAACTTGAAGAACATCCCAGATTTCTTTCGCAGTCTCACATGCCGAGACGCGAGAGAACTCGGTTTGTGACAAAGCATTAAATAGAGCATTAATCCCTTTGCCATTGTAAGAAGATAAGTCTATCTCTTCCTTGGTCCATTTCGACCTAGGTTTTAAGGTGCGAACATCATCTAAAAATTCAGTTGGATTAGACCATCCTAATTCAATTGATTGCCACACCCTTTCGTCGATGGAAATTAAAAATGCTTTCATTCGCACTTTCCAGTACGCATAATTTGTTCCATCAAAGAAAGGGGGTCGATTGATGTTTCCACCTTCAACCATTGTTTACAACCCTATTCCCGCTCTGATACCACTTGTTGGGTTTAGGTTAATAAGGATCTAAATAGGGGAAAAAACACCTAGAGGGGGGTGAATAGGTGTAAACAATAAACACTCAAAAAATCATTGCGCAAATAAACCCAATGCGGAAAAATAAAAGAACACGCAAGATTTTTACGTGGAAAAACTCCAAACCGGAGTAAAAAACCACGGGACCGATAACACGGCGAAATCCACTAGAATTAACACACGTACAAGGTGATATAACGTACTCACAGACGACTCAACCTTTTACCATACGCTCCTAGTAGATCTTCTCCGCTCGCTCCACGACGCTTCTCGAATCCACGATCCGCGCCCAACGCTGAATCCACAGCGTCCAACGTCGAGTCCACGACGTCCAACCGAATCCACGGTCTTCACCCAATGGCACGCTTCGAATCCACGAACGTACCTCGCTCCGAATCCACGAGAGCGGTTGCACCTTGAATCCACAAGGCCACGCGAGTCCACGCGCCGATTTTGGGTAAATCGTTGTTTGTTTGGGTGGTGATGATCCGCCGAATACTTAGATTAAAGATAGATCGGAAATACCATCTAAGTATTCATTGATTTGATTCTACTCAAAATGTGAGTATGGAAAACCTAGAATCAAATCAATCAATATAGATGAAGAAACATAGAATAAATCTATTGATTTCCTTTCTTCTCTATATGTGGATTTTTCTTTTCGGCTATCTTTTTCTATTTTCTGTATATGATCGCCGATTGCGGATGCCCTAGAAATGAATAAGAGGGCTATTTATAGGTTAGAAACCCTAGGAAGAATATTCGGATCAAAAACAGCCTTTTCTGGAAAGTTTTACCGACGGCGATCCGGATTGGATTTGACGATCCGGATTGCAGAAGCACAAAGACGGTTTCCAGAAAATTGCCTGTTCGGGATCCGGATCGTAGTCCACGATCCGGATCGTTCATACAGTTTTACCAAAACACAATGTTCGGGATCCGGATTGCAATTCCTGATCCGGATCGTTCAAGCAAACAGGTAAAACTTATGTTCGGGATCCGGATCATGGAATGCTACGATCTGGATTGAACCAGTGTATGAACGAACACCCTTCGGGATCCGGATTGCAAGCCACGATCCAGATCCTGAACATGTCCCATGTCCAGTTTTTGATGATTAAGCAAATAAAACCTCTTCCAGGTGTTTCTACACTATAAGAAGTATTCGGATCATCAAAATTCTTTAGTTAAACGTACCTGATCCTTTTGAATTCTTCTTTCTTGAGATTGAGGTATACGATCCAAAGTTTCTTCATCTTTAATCTTCAAGACTTAATACATTCACGAAATACGCCAACTCAAATTCCGTAACAACCGTCGGTTCAGGCAACAACACCTTCAGTAGCACCAACACCAGTAACAGCGGGACTTCTGCCAGGGGCCACTGTTGGAGACCCCTTGAGAGAGACCGTGGTGGCGCCTACCCCTAGAATGTCCACCGATGCCGCGGGGAAAGCCCCTATCCAGCAAACCGAATGGGATAGGGCGACGGTGAACTTGGCAAATTTCAAGAGGTACAACCCCCCGTGTTTGAGGGAGAGACGACCGACCCTTGGGTCGTGGAAAAATGGGTAGACACCATGGAAAGGCTCTTCGAAGACCTACTGATAGAGGAGCAGGAGCGGGTCCCCTTGGCGGTCAACTTCCTCGAAGGAAACGCCCGCATGTGGTGGAAGGCGGTGTGCTCGGACCCCTCGGAGGGCACCGCCCTCCCATCTTGGTCTTCGTTCCGAGAAAAATTATTTGGGGCATTCTTATCCGACAGCATCAAACAGCAGATGGAAGACGACCTGGTGCACATCAAGCAAGGAAGTCGGACTGTTATGGGGTACCAACGGGCATTTGTGAGGTTGGTCAAATGCGTCCCCTCTGTCATAAGAGACGAATCTCATAAGGCCCGTCTTTTTATGGATGGTTTACGGAGTGACGTCTTCAAGGTGGTGCAAGCGGCAGATTTGCACACCTTCCAGGAGGTGGTCGATAGGGCCACCGTGGTGGAGCGCGGATTTATGTTTTCACAAGCCAGACGGGAGAGCTTGAAATACAGCGGGGATAAGAAACGAACGTGGCCTTATTTCGGAAAGGAGCATACCAAGGGGAGCCGGCCTCCTAAACGCCCGAGATCACAACAAGGAGCCAAGAATGCGCCGACGGGAGGACAAAGGCTGGTGTACAAGCCTTGCATCATTTGCGATGGATTACACTCAGTGACCGAATGTCCCCAAAAGCGAGACCACTATTTTCGATGCGGCAAACCGGGGCACTTACGTTTCACCTGCCCCTTGAACACGGGGACATCATCCGTAGCAGCATCTACACCTTCGTCTCAGCGACCGGGAGAAGGGAGGGTCTACACGATGACTCACTAGGGGACGAATCCGCAGAGCACGATGTAGCAGGTAATACCCGAGCTTCACATCATCGTGCTAGAACTTTAATGTCAACACCTAAGCGTCCCACACTTTCACCTCGCTTCATGTTTTCGCCCTACCCTAGTTAATAGAAGAAATTCTCATCGTAGGAATAAGTTCGGTCGGAACCTTCGGCTACCCCTTGAGACAGGCAGTTGTACTCCTACCTGCCCAGCGAGGGTGAGGCGGGTTCTTAGTCTCTAAGAACTGATGAGGTTTCCGTGAAGGTTATTGGTGTAGCGCTTGGGGCCGACAGTCGCGGCAATCTTTAAGCGGTAGTTGACTGCTTGAAGTTCCAAGCGTGTCTCCGGGAACCGGACTTGCCGGAAGTTGTGAACTTAACTTGTAGGAGCGCCTTCTGCTCGCTCTTCTTTGTTTCGGGCAAGAAGCTTGGTAGAAAGCAGACGAGTAGCACTCACGAGCGCTGTATGGATCACGACATGAGAAGAACAAGCACCACTCTACCTCGGATAGATGACCTAGTCGATCAAATACAAGGAGCAATGGCATTCCCAAAGATTGATCTGCGGTCCGGCTATCACCAGCCTAGGATCCGGGGTGATGACATACCGTGAACAGCCCTGCGAGCTCGGAATGGTCAACATGAGTTTACGGTTATACCATTTAGACTCGTTAACGCACCAGCGGTGTTCACGGGCATGAGGAATGGGATACTCAAGCCCATCTTAGACCAGTCGGTGATAGTCCTCTAGATAACGTTCCGGTCTACTCTCGCATAGACAAGGGATATGGGGAACACCCGCGGGTAATTCCCCAGACCCTCCGGGATCAGAAACCATATGCCAAAACTTATAAAGTGTGAGTTTTGGCACCGCGAAGTGGGCTTTTTGGGGCATATTGGTCGGCTGCTGGGATTGCGGTCGACCCGAAGAAGATAGATTCGGTAACCGACTGGCCCAGGCCGACGACGGTGATCGAGATTCGAAGCTTCCGGGGTTTGGCAGGGAATTACAGACATTTTGAGGAAGGCTTCTCCAAGATAGCAATGCTCCTGACTCGCCTGACCCGAAAAGGGGAGAGGTTTATCTGGACTGACCAATGCCAGAAGAGTTTTGAGGAACTCAAAGTCAGGTTGACGCAGGCCTCGGTACTCGCTCTACCAGAGCCAGGTTAAGACTTTGAGGTTTGTTGTGAGGCGTGCTCATGCAACGGGGTAGGGTTATAGCCTATGCGTCGAGGCAACTCAAGGAGTACGAGAGGAACTACCCTGTGCACGATCTGGAGCTTGCAGCGGTTGTATTCATCCTCAAGTTATGGAGGCACTACTTGTATGGGACACACTGCAACGTGTATTCAGACCATCAGAGCTTAAAGTACCTTTTCATCCAGAAGGAGCTAAATTTGCGGCAAAGGCGGTGGCTCGAATTACTAAAGGATTATGATTTAACCATCCATTACCAACCTGGGAAGGTGAACGTGGTGGCGGATGCCTTGAGCCGCAAAGGACAGACGGCAGAATCAGTGACGAACGCCCTCACCCAACAGGACCGCTTGATTGCGGAATTTTCACAATTGAGACTGGAGGTAGTACCAGCAGGAACGGTCGCACGACTCATGACCCTGGTGGTCCGACCAACCCTATTGGACAGAATCCGTGAAGGGCAATCGACGGATACCCAGCTACAACTTGTGCGAGATAGGCTACCCACAGACCAAGGAGGCGATTTCGCGATGAATGCTAATGGCACGATATGTTTTCGGGGACGAATCTGTGTGCCGGATCTACCGGAACTCAAGGAAGAGATCCTGAGGGAGGCGCATACCGCCCCTTATGCGGTGCACCCCGGGGGAACGAAGATGTACAAGGATGTCAAACAAACCTTCTGGTGGCCCAAGATGAATGAAGATGTGACTCGATTCGTGGCACACTGCCTGGTGTGCCAACAGGTGAAGGCTGAACACCAGCGTCCAGCGGGGAAGTTGCAGCCGTTGCCCGTGCCCGAGTGGAAGTGGGACATGATCACCATTGATTTTGTGACCGGATTCCCGAGGTCGCCACAGGGACACGATGCGATATGGGTGATTGTGGACCGTCTGATGAAATCGGCCCACTTTCTGCCCATACACATGACGTGGACGCGGGAACGACTGGCACAAACATACATCGACGAGATAGTAAGGTTGCATGGGGTACCGACATCCATCACGTCGGACAGAGACACGCGGTTCGTGTCGAATTTTTGGCAAAGTTTGCAGCGAGCAATGGGGACTAAGCTGCATTTCAGCACGGCCTTTCACCCGCAAACCGACGGACAATCAGAGCGGGTGATCCAGATCCTTGAAGACATGCTGCGGGCATGCGTGCTAGACCTGGGCGACGGATGGTCTCAATACCTGCCACTTGTGGAATTCGCCTATAATAACAGTTACCAAGCCAGCATTAAGATGGCGCCATACGAAGCTTTGTACGGACGCCGCTGTCGGTCGCCTTTATGCTGGGATGACTTGGGAGAGCGCAAATGGTTGGGACCGAATTTGGTCGAAGAAACCGAGGCAAAGGTGCGCCTCATCAGGCAGCGATTGTTAACCGCCCAGAGCAGACAGAAAAGTTACGCAGACCACAGGCGACGGGAGTTGGAATTCGCAGTGGGCGAGCACGTGTTGCTGCGAGTGTCGCCTTCGAAAGGGACCCGACGCTTCGGCCTGAGAGGGAAATTAAGCCGAGGTACGTGGGACCGTTTGAGATTCTAGAGCGTGTGGGTCCGGTGGCTTATCGCTTGGCCTTGCCGCCAAGCCTAGACCGTGTACACAACGTGTTCCACGTATCGATGCTCCGAAAGTACCTTCCCGACCCCTCTCACGCCCTGGACATATCCACGATCAAGCTTCAGGAGGATTTAACTGTCGAGGAAACACCAGTGCGGATCCTGGCGCGAGAGGACAAGAAACTGCGGAACCGGACCATTCCCTACGTGAAGGTCCAATGGAGCAACCACGAGGAACGCGAGGCGACGTGGGAGCTGGAATCGAAAATGAGGGAATGTTTTCTCGAGCTGTTTAGCGAGGGTTGTATTTAAGTTTCGGGGACGAAACTTTTTATAAAGTGTGAGTGGTGTAATGATACGGTGTTTTGTAATATTTAACCCTCCTTCTATTTTAAGTGTTCTTTTAGTACTCCGGGAATATTACTTTTGGTTTGTCGGTCGGTGTGTGTGGTGCTTATATTTTTCTGCGAAAGAGCGCGAAAAATAATGACCGACGGTGTGATCGGATCGGAAATCCGATGTCGGAAACCCCCGGAACGGGATTTTTAGTGATGCGGTGATTAGTCGTGCATCGAAATCCGTGCAAAATATCTTGCACCTGTTTGGGATAATGGGGGTTATCCCGTGTGGATAATTAATTAATTAATTAATTAATTATCCGGTGATGGAAAAAGAGATTTTTCTCTACGTACGATTTGGGAAAATAACAGAAAATAAGAGAAAAATAAATAAATAGATAATATAAGTATTTTTCCTCCCCCTCGTTAAGAAAAGAAAAGAGAGAATTCTAAACCCTAGCCGTAAGAGCGAAAGAAAAGAAAGAAAAGAAGAAAGGCGAAACCCTAATCGGAAGAAAGGAAAAGGGAGAAGACGGCGGATCCGATCACCCCGAAGCACGTACCGGAACCAAGAACGTGATCGGTCGTACCCCGTCGATTAATCTGGTGAGTTTTTATTTCGTAGTATTTTTTCGGTTTTTCCCTTTTGATTATTGGGTGTTTTTCCCGTTCTCGATTCCTCCGCCCGCCGCCGTCACCGTGCGGGGTAGGGCACGGTGCGCGCGGCGGGCGACGCGCGGTGCCGCTAGGGCACCGCGCGGATGAACGAACACGCGGTGCCGCTAGGGCGCCGCGCGGACGGGCGCCACAAGGACGGGCGCCGCGCGGGCGCGGCGCGGATCCCGCGCGGCACGGCGCCGCATGGGCGCCGCGCGGGCGCCGCGCGGCCCGACGCCGCGCGAGCGCCTCGCGGGCGCCGCGACCGACCCCGCGTAGGCGCCGCGCAGCCCGCACCCGCACGGGCGCCGCGCGGCGTGTACCCGCACGGTGCGGGCACTGCGCGGGCAGTCTCCGCGCGGGGGGTCGGCAGGTGCGATTCTCGTCGCCGTTTTTGGGGTTACGGCGCAGAGGTGATTAGGGTTGCTTTTCCGGTAAACGTGTAAGTTATTGACTATTATTTTGGGGATTTTTCTTAGGTCCAGGTGTGCAGCGGGATGGTGTCTGAGACTCGTAGTACCCCGTTTCTCCCGCGACCAGGTCGGTTCTTTTGCATCAAGTGCTGTAAGTGCATTATATGCAACGTATCACTAAAGTATCTAATACTAACCAGTTTAATAAAGCAAATGAGATGTTTCTAATGTTTTAACCCTTCGCTTATTATGTACTATTCTTTTGTTAATGTTAAGGCGACCAAGGGTCGCAAATAATTAATTTATGCCGACCTCGGCATCCCATTTTGAATGCTGCACGTACACAGGCGGAATGGCCCCCGCATGGGTGTACTTTTCCGGAGAAGTGGTCTATATGACCCGTGTGCCCCACGCGTGTTGTTTGGGGACCTGATCACGATGGCTAAACGTGTCGCCCACGCATCGTGAAGGGGTTAGAGCATCATGTGTCACGTGGGGAGATCATCGATCTACCCTGACGGGACGTGTCACGTGGGGAGATCATCGATCTACCCTGACGGGACGGTGGTCACTAAAGTAAATAAAGTAATTAAAGTAAGTTTCAGGGCGAAGGATAGCGAAGGTTCCGGTGCGGTGTAACTCTTTTTAAGCTCTTGTTTTATTTTGTTAAAGCATCTACTTTATTTGTCACTGACTTTACCCACTCCGTGACAGGTCCTAATAGGTGTGTATATCGGGACGGTGGTGAGGTGCCGCAGACTTAGTGTGGCCGAATGAGGCCCTTGGTTGAAACTTTTAGTTTGGTTATCTCTCTCTCTTTCCTCTTTTCGTTATTTTGTGTGGTTGTGGATCATGCTGGATATGTGGACATGTAATTAACTGTTTGGATTTTGTTATGTTTTATGTTAACTGTGCAGCTGTTTTACGATGTAAAAGGATTTCGAAAACGCTTTTCAAAAAATAGGGTGTCGTGTGGACACCACTTTGAAAACCCTGGGAACTTATCCTTTCAAAACAATGTAGCCGCCTGCATGTGAATGTTAGACGTTTTTAAAGACTTGGGTGTCGAGTGGACACCGTTTACGAACTCCTAGTTTTTTTCCAATGTTGTTGAATGGGGATACTTGTTGTACTTAGTCACGGTGACTGTGTGATCAATGCCGTGCAATGTTATTATCGTGAATGTAGTCGAGACGCCGTGCACTTACAAAGGAGACTCTGTCCGTTTGAAGAGTGAATTTGTATGTGTGGCGGGTCTGGCAGGCACCGGTAGGCGGGGCCGTTGATTAATTGGTTTCAAAAAAAAAAAAAAAAACATGTTTTTCTGCTTATCCTGAGGCCTCCGGGGCGTGACAGCGACACTCGTGGCTCCAATAAGTATAAGTGCCGATACACATGTAGAACATGGGGTTAGTCATCAACTCATAATATGTCATAAGGGAAAACAATAAGGTGTAAGGTCAGATATTACCAGTTCACCAGAGTTTCCGACTCCAAGTCGGGGTACCAATCTCTACCCGTAAGTCATCCTGAGTACGAGATTCCTTTACGAACTCCTGTAAATCCCCCTGGACCTACCCAGGGTGCACTAATAGCTCAAGTTCTACTTTGCCGAACCTACCTTCTGACTTCCAAAAAGCCGCCACGATCACTCACAATATCCCTTAGATGCAACATAATAATAATGAATTATGCAACAAAGGGGTTCTAAGAGTGCACCCACCTGAAACGGAGATAAACGACCACGTCCGCGACCCTCCTAAGCATTTAATACTACACGCGGGCCTAACAAAATATCCAAAAACATAAATCAACACATTATCCCAAACTGGTAAATTCAGTGGTCCCGACTACTGGACCAGAAAACCCTTCTATCCCACAACAGAAACTGCCTCCGGTGTCCCGATTGTCGCGCTGATTGAAAACCTGATCAACTAATTCCCCGAACAATTTTACCATTGCTCGGATATGGGCAAACAGCCCACCGGACCCCAAACAACAACAACCGGCCACCCGGAAGGTAAAAATTCTAGCAATACCCCTAACGTCAAAAGATAGGAAAACCGTGCGAAAACCCAAAATTACCGAAAAAATGGATTCTACAGGTGTACCGAAAATACCAGATAAAATCCCGGTGGCGAAACAGAAGACCGGACTTAAAAATGGCGCCCGGCAAACCCAAAATAATAAACCGACGAAAAACTCCGTGTCCAAAAATCCCTCCGATTGAAAATCGTACCTCCGACGCGATCCGACAGTCGACGAGGCAATTGATGGAAACCCGGCTCCAACCGTTGCCTTGACGAAGTCCGCGACGAAAAACAACCAAGCGGAGAGTCAACCGACGACAAACAAAAACAGCTGCGTCAAGCGGACTGCACCGTCAAGCGGACTGCACCGATAAGCGGACTGCATCGACAAGCGGACTGCACCGACAAGCGGACTGCACCGTCAAGCGGACTGCACCGACCAAGCGGACTGCACCGTCAAGCTGATGCACCGTCAAGCGGACTGCACTGTCAGGTGGCTGCATCGTCAAGCGGACTGTGTTACGGAATTTGAGTTGGCGTATTTCGTGAAATTGTCTAAGTCTTGAAGATTGAAGATGAGAAGCTTGGATCATATACCTCAATCTCAAGAAAGAAGAATTCAAAAGGATCAGGTACGTTTAACTAAAGATTTTTGGTGATCCGAATACTTCTTATAGTGTAGAAACACTTGGATGAATTTTAATTGCATAAAAATCAAAAACTGGACATTTACATGTTCAGGATCCGGATCGGACATTACAGTCCGGACCCCGAACAGAGGTTGGTCATCAGCAATTCCAGTCCGGACCGTGGAAATTCAGTCCGGACCCCGAACGTGTAATTTGAAGGAATTGCATGAACATCCGGACCGTGGAATTTCAGTCCGGACCCCGAATGTCCTCTTTTCTGGAAAAATCTGTTTCGCTGAGACAGTCCGGATCGCCGATTTCCAGTCCGGACGTCGTCCTGTAAAATTCCAGAAATGGTTAGTTTTTGATGCTTATCTTCTTCCAATGGTTTCTAACCTATAAATAGACCCTATAATTTATTTTTCGGGCACGCGCATACACATACATACATATAGACGTGGAAATCTAGAAACCGAAAGAGAAAAATCCACATATAGAGAAGAAAGGAAATCACTAGATTTAATTCTATGTTTCTTCATCTATATTGATTAATTTGATTCTAGGTTTTCCAAACTCAGATTTTGAGTAGAATCAAATAATGAATACTTAGATGGTATTTCCGATCTATTTCTAATCTAAGTATTCGGCGGATCATCACCACCCAAAAACAACGATTTTCCCAAAATCGGCGCGTGGACTCGCGTGGCCTTGTGGATTCAAGGTGCAACCGCTCTCGTGGATTCGGAGCGAGGTACGTTCGTGGATTCGAAGCGTGCTACTGGGTGAAGACCGTGGATTCGGTCGGACGTCGTGGACTCGACGTTGGACGCCGTGGATTCGGCGTTGGGCGCAGATCGTGGATTCGAGAAGCGTTGCGGAGCGAGCGGAGAAGATCTACTAGGAGCGTATGGTAAAAGGTTGAGTCGTCTGTGAGTACGGTATATCACCTTGTACGTGTTAATTCTAGTGGATTTCGCCGTGTTATCGGTCCCGTGGTTTTTTACTCCGGTTTGGAGTTTTTCCACGTAAAAATCTTGCGTGTTCATTTTTATTTCCGCATTGGGTTTTATTGCGCAATGATTTTTTGAGTGTTTACTGTTTACACCTATTCACCCCCCTCTAGGTTTTTTTTCCCTATTTAGATCCAATTATACTAACCCAACAAGTGGTATCAGAGCGGGAATAGGGTTGTAAACAATGGTTGAAGGTGGAAACATCAACAAACCCCCATTCTTCGATGGAACAAATTATGCCTACTGGAAAGTACGGATGAAAGCCTTTTTAATTTCCATCGACGAACGGGTGTGGCAATCAATTGAATTAGGATGGTCTAATCCAACTGAAATTATTTCTGATATTCGCACCATCAAACCTAGGTCGAAATGGACCAAGGAAGAGATAGATTATCTTCTTACAATGGCAAAGGAATTAATGCTTTATTTAATGCTTTGTCACAAACTGAGTTCTCTCGCGTCTCGGCATGTGAGACTGCGAAAGAAATCTGGGATGTTCTTCAAGTTACGCATGAGGGAACTAACCTTGTGAAGATTCAAAACTGCAAATGCTTACGAGCAAGTTTGACTCTATTTCTATGGCAGAAAATGAATCTTTCACAGATTATTACACACGATTGCAAGACATCGTGAACTCATGTGCTAACTTGGGAGAGAAGATTCCAGAATTTAAAGTTGTAAGAAAGATTTTAAGAACTCTTCCTGAACGATTTCGCCCTTAGGTGCAGCCATTGACTCACATGTAATTTATTAAGCCCTTAAGTGAAATAAAATTATTTAATATTTAAAAGTCGGTCGGTGCGGGGTGCGGGTATTTTTCTGGCAAAGGGCCCGAAAAATGTAGACCGACGGTGCGATCGGATCGGGAATCCGATGTACGGATCTCCCGGGATGGGGTTTCTAAGATCGCGATGACTTTAGGCGCGCATCGGAATTTGTGTAAAATATCCGACACGCTTTCTGAGGAAATTTGGATAATCCGTGTGTAATTAATTAATAAGAATTAATTAATCGGTGACGATAATTTAAATTAGAATTTATTTCCCATGATTATTTAATTAAATAAATTAAATAATCGGTGACTAGGATTTAAAAGGTGGGATTTTATCTCGTGGATCAGATATTTATTTTAAGAGATAAAATCAGATATTTGTGGGTTTTTCCTTTTTACGTACGTATGAAATAAATAGGAAATAATTAAATAAATAATTAAATAAGGGGATTATATAAGTGATCCCGATTATCGGAAGAAAAGAAAAGAAAAATAAAAACCCTAATCGGTGAGGAGAGAAAGAAAAGAGAAAAGGAAAAGACGGAACCCTAGCCGGAAGAAAGGAAAAGGAGAAAGAGAAAGAGCCCGATCTTCCCGGACATCGAACCGAAGGCATA
>JAQOTM010000942.1:39330-68233 GCA_029168755.2 Tillandsia fasciculata
AGGTCTATTTATAGGTTAGAAACCATTGGAAGAAGATAAGCATCAAAAACTAACCATTTCTGGAATTTTACAGGACGACAGTCCGGACTGGAAATCGGCGGTCCGGACTGTCTCAGCGAAACAGATTTTTTCCAGAAAAGAGGACATTCGGGGTCCGGACTGAAATTCCACGGTCCGGACTGTTCATGCAATTCCTTCAAATTACACGTTCGGGGTCCGGACTGAATTTCCACGGTCCGAACTGGAATTGCTGATGAACCAACCTCTGTTCGGGGTCCGGACTGTAATGTCCGATCCGGACTCTGAACAAGTAAAGTGTCCAGTTTTTGATTTTTATGCAATTATAAATTCATCCAAGTGTTTCTACACTATGACAAGTATTCGGATCACCAAAAATCTTTAGTTAAACGTACCTGATCCTTTTGAATTTTTCTTTCTTAAGATTGAGGTATATGATCCAAGCTTCTCATCTTCAATCTTCAAGACTTAGACAAATTTCACGAAATACGCCAACTCAAATTCCGTAACACAGTCCGCTTGACGATGCAGTCCACCTGACAGTGCAGTCCGCTTGACGGTGCAGTCCGCTTGACGGTGCAGTCCGCTTGTCGGTGCAGTCCGCTTGACGGTGCAGTCCGCTTGTCGGTGCAGTCCGCTTGTCGATGCAGTCCGCTTATCGGTGCAGTCCGCTTGACGGTGCAGTCCGCTTGACGCAGCTGTTTTTGTTTGTCGTCGGTTGACTCTCCGCTTGGTTGTTTTTCGTCGCGGACTTCGTCAAGGCAACGGTTGGAGCCGGGTTTCCATCAATTGCCTCGTCGACTGTCGGATCGCGTCGGAGGTACGATTTTCAATCGGAGGGATTTTTGGACACGGAGTTTTTCGTCGGTTTATTATTTTGGGTTTGCCGGGCGCCATTTTTAAGTCCGGTCTTCTGTTTCGCCACCGGGATTTTATCTGGTATTTTCGGTACACCTGTAGAATCCATTTTTTCGGTAATTTTGGGTTTTCGCACGGTTTTCCTATCTTTTGACGTTAGGGGTATTGCTAGAATTTTTACCTTCCGGGTGGCCGGTTGTTGTTGTTTGGGGTCCGGTGGGCTGTTTGCCCATATCCGAGCAATGGTAAAATTGTTCGGGGAATTAGTTGATCAGGTTTTCAATCAGCGCGACAATCGGGACACCGGAGGCAGTTTCTGTTGTGGGATAGAAGGGTTTTCTGGTACAGTAGTCGGGACCACTGAATTTACCAGTTTGGGATAATGTGTTGATTTATGTTTTTGGATATTTTATTAGGCCCGCGTGTAGTATTAAATGCTTAGGAGGGTCGCGGACGTGGTCGTTTATCTCCGTTTCAGGTGGGTGCACTCTTAGAACCCCTTTGTTGCATAATTCATTATTATTATGTTGCATCTAAGGGATATTGTGAGTGATCGTGGCGGCTTTTTGGAAGTCAGAAGGTAGGTTCGGCAAAGTAGAACTTGAGCTATTAGTGCACCCTGGGTAGGTCCAGGGGGATTTACAGGAGTTCGTAAAGGAATCTCGTACTCAGGATGACTTACGGGTAGAGATTGGTACCCCGACTTGGAGTCGGAAACTCTGGTGAACTGGTAATATCTGACCTTACACCTTATTGTTTTCCCTTATGACATATTATGAGTTGATGACTAACCCCATGTTCTACATGTGTATCGGCACTTATACTTATTGGAGCCACGAGTGTCGCTGTCACGCCCCGGAGGCCTCAGGATAAGCAGAAAAACATGTTTATTTTTTTTTTTTTGAAACCAATTAATCAACGGCCCCGCCTACCGGTGCGTGCCAGACCCGCCACACATACAAATTCACTCTTCAAACGGACAGAGTCTCCTTTGTAAGTGCACGGCGTCTCGACTACATTCACGATAATAACATTGCACGGCATTGATCACACAGTCACCGTGACTAAGTACAACAAGTATCCCCATTCAACAACATTGGAAAAAAACTAGGAGTTCGTAAACGGTGTCCACTCGACACCCAAGTCTTTAAAAACGTCTAACATTCACATGCAGGCGGCTACATTGTTTTGAAAGGATAAGTTCCCAGGGTTTTCAAAGTGGTGTCCACACGACACCCTATTTTTTGAAAAGCGTTTTCGAAATCCTTTTACATCGTAAAACAGCTGCACAGTTAACATAAAACATAACAAAATCCAAACAGTTAATTACATGTCCACATATCCAGCATGATCCACAACCACACAAAATAACGAAAAGAGGAAAGAGAGAGAGATAACCAAACTAAAAGTTTCAACCAAGGGCCTCATTCGGCCACACTAAGTCTGCGGCACCTCACCACCGTCCCGATATACACACCTATTAGGACCTGTCACGGAGTGGGTAAAGTCAGTGACAAATAAAGTAGATGCTTTAACAAAATAAAACAAGAGCTTAAAAAGAGTTACACCGCACCGGAACCTTCGCTATCCTTCGCCCTGAAACTTACTTTAATTACTTTATTTACTTTAGTGACCACCGTCCCGTCAGGGTAGATCGATGATCTCCCCACGTGACACGTCCCGTCAGGGTAGATCGATGATCTCCCCACGTGACACATGATGCTCTAACCCCTTCACGATGCGTGGGCGACACGTTTAGCCATCGTGATCAGGTCCCCAAACAACACGCGTGGGGCACACGGGTCATATAGACCACTTCTCCGGAAAAGTACACCCATGCGGGGGCCATTCCGCCTGTGTACGTGCAGCATTCAAAATGGGATGCCGAGGTCGGCATAAATTAATTATTTGCGACCCTTGGTCGCCTTAAACATTAACAAAAGAATAGTACATAATAAGCGAAGGGTTAAAACATTAGAAACATCTCATTTGCTTTATTAAACTGGTTAGTATTAGATACTTTAGTGATACGTTGCATATAATGCACTTACAGCACTTGATGCAAAAGAACCGACCTGGTCGCGGGAGAAACGGGGTACTACGAGTCTCAGACACCATCCCGCTGCACACCTGGACCTAAGAAAAATCCCCAAAATAATAGTCAATAACTTACACGTTTACCGGAAAAGCAACCCTAATCACCTCTGCGCCGTAACCCCAAAAACGGCGACGAGAATCGCACCTGCCGACCCCCCGCGCGGAGACTGCCCGCGCAGTGCCCGCACCGTGCGGGTACACGCCGCGCGGCGCCCGTGCGGGTGCGGGCTGCGCGGCGCCTACGCGGGGTCGGTCGCGGCGCCCGCGAGGCGCTCGCGCGGCGTCGGGCCGCGCGGCGCCCGCGCGGCGCCCATGCGGCGCCGTGCCGCGCGGGATCCGCGCCGCGCCCGCGCGGCGCCCGTCCTTGTGGCGCCCGTCCGCGCGGCGCCCTAGCGGCACCGCGTGTTCGTTCATCCGCGCGGTGCCCTAGCGGCACCGCGCGTCGCCCGCCGCGCGCACCGTGCCCTACCCCGCACGGTGACGGCGGCGGGCGGAGGAATCGAGAACGGGAAAAACACCCAATAATCAAAAGGGAAAAACCGAAAAAATACTACGAAATAAAACTCACCAGATTAATCGACGGGGTACGACCGATCACGTTCTTGGTTCCGGTACGTGCTTCGGGGTGATCGGATCCGCCGTCTTCTCCCTTTTCCTTTCTTCCGATTAGGGTTTCGCCTTTCTTCTTTTCTTTCTTTTCTTTCGCTCTTACGGCTAGGGTTTAGAATTCTCTCTTTTCTTTTCTTAACGAGGGGGAGGAAAAATACTTATATTATCTATTTATTTATTTTTCTCTTATTTTCTGTTATTTTCCCAAATCGTACGTAGAGAAAAATCTCTTTTTCCATCACCGGATAATTAATTAATTAATTAATTAATTATCCACACGGGATAACCCCCATTATCCCAAACGGTGCAAGATATTTTGCACGGATTTCGATGCACGACTAATCACCGCATCACTAAAAATCCCGTTCCGGGGGTTTCCGACATCGGATTTCCGATCCGATCACACCGTCGGTCATTATTTTTCGCGCTCTTTCGCAGAAAAATATAAGCACCACACACACCGACCGACAAACCAAAAGTAATATTCCCGGAGTACTAAAAGAACACTTAAAATAGAAGGAGGGTTAAATATTACAAAACACCGTATCATTACACCACTCACACTTTATAAAAAGTTTCGTCCCCGAAACTTAAATACAACCCTCGCTAAACAGCTCGAGAAAACATTCCCTCATTTTCGATTCCAGCTCCCACGTCGCCTCGCGTTCCTCGTGGTTGCTCCATTGGACCTTCACGTAGGGAATGGTCCGGTTCCGCAGTTTCTTGTCCTCTCGCGCCAGGATCCGCACTGGTGTTTCCTCGACAGTTAAATCCTCCTGAAGCTTGATCGTGGATATGTCCAGGGCGTGAGAGGGGTCGGGAAGGTACTTTCGGAGCATCGATACGTGGAACACGTTGTGTACACGGTCTAGGCTTGGCGGCAAGGCCAAGCGATAAGCCACCGGACCCACACGCTCTAGAATCTCAAACGGTCCCACGTACCTCGGGCTTAATTTCCCTCTCAGGCCGAAGCGTCGGGTCCCTTTCGAAGGCGACACTCGCAGCAACACGTGCTCGCCCACTGCGAATTCCAACTCCCGTCGCCTGTGGTCTGCGTAACTTTTCTGTCTGCTCTGGGCGGTTAACAATCGCTGCCTGATGAGGCGCACCTTTGCCTCGGTTTCTTCGACCAAATTCGGTCCCAACCATTTGCGCTCTCCCAAGTCATCCCAGCATAAAGGCGACCGACAGCGGCGTCCGTACAAAGCTTCGTATGGCGCCATCTTAATGCTGGCTTGGTAACTGTTATTATAGGCGAATTCCACAAGTGGCAGGTATTGAGACCATCCGTCGCCCAGGTCTAGCACGCATGCCCGCAGCATGTCTTCAAGGATCTGGATCACCCGCTCTGATTGTCCGTCGGTTTGCGGGTGAAAGGCCGTGCTGAAATGCAGCTTAGTCCCCATTGCTCGCTGCAAACTTTGCCAAAAATTCGACACGAACCGCGTGTCTCTGTCCGACGTGATGGATGTCGGTACCCCATGCAACCTTACTATCTCGTCGATGTATGTTTGTGCCAGTCGTTCCCGCGTCCACGTCATGTGTATGGGCAGAAAGTGGGCCGATTTCATCAGACGGTCCACAATCACCCATATCGCATCGTGTCCCTGTGGCGACCTCGGGAATCCGGTCACAAAATCAATGGTGATCATGTCCCACTTCCACTCGGGCACGGGCAACGGCTGCAACTTCCCCGCTGGACGCTGGTGTTCAGCCTTCACCTGTTGGCACACCAGGCAGTGTGCCACGAATCGAGTCACATCTTCATTCATCTTGGGCCACCAGAAGGTTTGTTTGACATCCTTGTACATCTTCGTTCCCCCGGGGTGCACCGCATAAGGGGCGGTATGCGCCTCCCTCAGGATCTCTTCCTTGAGTTCCGGTAGATCCGGCACACAGATTCGTCCCCGAAAACATATCGTGCCATTAGCATTCATCGCGAAATCGCCTCCTTGGTCTGTGGGTAGCCTATCTCGCACAAGTTGTAGCTGGGTATCCGTCGATTGCCCTTCACGGATTCTGTCCAATAGGGTTGGTCGGACCACCAGGGTCATGAGTCGTGCGACCGTTCCTGCTGGTACTACCTCCAGTCTCAATTGTGAAAATTCCGCAATCAAGCGGTCCTGTTGGGTGAGGGCGTTCGTCACTGATTCTGCCGTCTGTCCTTTGCGGCTCAAGGCATCCGCCACCACGTTCACCTTCCCAGGTTGGTAATGGATGGTTAAATCATAATCCTTTAGTAATTCGAGCCACCGCCTTTGCCGCAAATTTAGCTCCTTCTGGATGAAAAGGTACTTTAAGCTCTGATGGTCTGAATACACGTTGCAGTGTGTCCCATACAAGTAGTGCCTCCATAACTTGAGGATGAATACAACCGCTGCAAGCTCCAGATCGTGCACAGGGTAGTTCCTCTCGTACTCCTTGAGTTGCCTCGACGCATAGGCTATAACCCTACCCCGTTGCATGAGCACGCCTCACAACAAACCTCAAAGTCTTAACCTGGCTCTGGTAGAGCGAGTACCGAGGCCTGCGTCAACCTGACTTTGAGTTCCTCAAAACTCTTCTGGCATTGGTCAGTCCAGATAAACCTCTCCCCTTTTCGGGTCAGGCGAGTCAGGAGCATTGCTATCTTGGAGAAGCCTTCCTCAAAATGTCTGTAATTCCCTGCCAAACCCCGGAAGCTTCGAATCTCGATCACCGTCGTCGGCCTGGGCCAGTCGGTTACCGAATCTATCTTCTTCGGGTCGACCGCAATCCCAGCAGCCGACCAATATGCCCCAAAAAGCCCACTTCGCGGTGCCAAAACTCACACTTTATAAGTTTTGGCATATGGTTTCTGATCCCGGAGGGTCTGGGGAATTACCCGCGGGTGTTCCCCATATCCCTTGTCTATGCGAGAGTAGACCGGAACGTTATCTAGAGGACTATCACCGACTGGTCTAAGATGGGCTTGAGTATCCCATTCCTCATGCCCGTGAACACCGCTGGTGCGTTAACGAGTCTAAATGGTATAACCGTAAACTCATGTTGACCATTCCGAGCTCGCAGGGCTGTTCACGGTATGTCATCACCCCGGATCCTAGGCTGGTGATAGCCGGACCGCAGATCAATCTTTGGGAATGCCATTGCTCCTTGTATTTGATCGACTAGGTCATCTATCCGAGGTAGAGTGGTGCTTGTTCTTCTCATGTCGTGATCCATACAGCGCTCGTGAGTGCTACTCGTCTGCTTTCTACCAAGCTTCTTGCCCGAAACAAAGAAGAGCGAGCAGAAGGCGCTCCTACAAGTTAAGTTCACAACTTCCGGCAAGTCCGGTTCCCGGAGACACGCTTGGAACTTCAAGCAGTCAACTACCGCTTAAAGATTGCCGCGACTGTCGGCCCCAAGCGCTACACCAATAACCTTCACGGAAACCTCATCAGTTCTTAGAGACTAAGAACCCGCCTCACCCTCGCTGGGCAGGTAGGAGTACAACTGCCTGTCTCAAGGGGTAGCCGAAGGTTCCGACCGAACTTATTCCTACGATGAGAATTTCTTCTATTAACTAGGGTAGGGCGAAAACATGAAGCGAGGTGAAAGTGTGGGACGCTTAGGTGTTGACATTAAAGTTCTAGCACGATGATGTGAAGCTCGGGTATTACCTGCTACATCGTGCTCTGCGGATTCGTCCCCTAGTGAGTCATCGTGTAGACCCTCCCTTCTCCCGGTCGCTGAGACGAAGGTGTAGATGCTGCTACGGATGATGTCCCCGTGTTCAAGGGGCAGGTGAAACGTAAGTGCCCCGGTTTGCCGCATCGAAAATAGTGGTCTCGCTTTTGGGGACATTCGGTCACTGAGTGTAATCCATCGCAAATGATGCAAGGCTTGTACACCAGCCTTTGTCCTCCCGTCGGCGCATTCTTGGCTCCTTGTTGTGATCTCGGGCGTTTAGGAGGCCGGCTCCCCTTGGTATGCTCCTTTCCGAAATAAGGCCACGTTCGTTTCTTATCCCCGCTGTATTTCAAGCTCTCCCGTCTGGCTTGTGAAAACATAAATCCGCGCTCCACCACGGTGGCCCTATCGACCACCTCCTGGAAGGTGTGCAAATCTGCCGCTTGCACCACCTTGAAGACGTCACTCCGTAAACCATCCATAAAAAGACGGGCCTTATGAGATTCGTCTCTTATGACAGAGGGGACGCATTTGACCAACCTCACAAATGCCCGTTGGTACCCCATAACAGTCCGACTTCCTTGCTTGATGTGCACCAGGTCGTCTTCCATCTGCTGTTTGATGCTGTCGGATAAGAATGCCCCAAATAATTTTTCTCGGAACGAAGACCAAGATGGGAGGGCGGTGCCCTCCGAGGGGTCCGAGCACACCGCCTTCCACCACATGCGGGCGTTTCCTTCGAGGAAGTTGACCGCCAAGGGGACCCGCTCCTGCTCCTCTATCAGTAGGTCTTCGAAGAGCCTTTCCATGGTGTCTACCCATTTTTCCACGACCCAAGGGTCGGTCGTCTCTCCCTCAAACACGGGGGGGTTGTACCTCTTGAAATTTGCCAAGTTCACCGTCGCCCTATCCCATTCGGTTTGCTGGATAGGGGCTTTCCCCGCGGCATCGGTGGACATTCTAGGGGTAGGCGCCACCACGGTCTCTCTCAAGGGGTCTCCAACAGTGGCCCCTGGCAGAAGTCCCGCTGTTACTGGTGTTGGTGCTACTGAAGGTGTTGTTGCCTGAACCGACGGTTGTTACGGAATTTGAGTTGGCGTATTTCGTGAATGTATTAAGTCTTGAAGATTAAAGATGAAGAAACTTTGGATCGTATACCTCAATCTCAAGAAAGAAGAATTCAAAAGGATCAGGTACGTTTAACTAAAGAATTTTGATGATCCGAATACTTCTTATAGTGTAGAAACACCTGGAAGAGGTTTTATTTGCTTAATCATCAAAAACTGGACATGGGACATGTTCAGGATCCGGATCGTGGCTTGCAATCCGGATCCCGAAGGGTGTTCGTTCATACACTGGTTCAATCCGGATCGCAGCATTCCATGATCCGGATCCCGAACATAGTTTTACCTGTTTGCTTGAACGATCCGGATCAGGAATTGCAATCCGGATCCCGAACATTGTGTTTTGGTAAAACTGTATGAACGATCCGGATCGTGGACTACGATCCGGATCCCGAACAGGCAATTTTCTGGAAACCGTCTTTGTGCTTCTGCAATCCGGATCGTCAAATCCAATCCGGATCGCCGTCGGTAAAACTTTCCAGAAAAGGCTGTTTTTGATCCGAATATTCTTCCTAGGGTTTCTAACCTATAAATAGCCCTATTATTCATTTCTAGGGCATCCGCAATAGATCATAGAAAATAGAAAAAGATAGCCGAAAAGAAAAATCCACATATAGAGAAGAAAGGAAATCAATAGATCTATTCTATGTTTCTTCATCTATATTGATTGATTTGATTCTAGGTTTTCCATACTCACATTTTGAGTAGAATCAAATCAATGAATACTTAGATGGTATTTCCGATCTATCTTTAATCTAAGTATTCGGCGGATCATCACCACCCAAACAAACAACGATTTATCCCAAAATCGGCGCGTGGACTCGCGTGGCCTTGTGGATTCAAGGTGCAACCGCTCTCGTGGATTCGGAGCGAGGTACGTTCGTGGATTCGAAGCGTGCCATTGGGTGAAGACCGTGGATTCGGTTGGACGTCGTGGACTCGACGTTGGACGCTGTGGATTCAGCGTTGGGCGCGGATCGTGGATTCGAGAAGCGTCGTGGAGCGAGCGGAGAAGATCTACTAGGAGCGTATGGTAAAAGGTTGAGTCGTCTGTGAGTACGTTATATCACCTTGTACGTGTGTTAATTCTAGTGGATTTCGCCGTGTTATCGGTCCCGTGGTTTTTTACTCCGGTTTGGAGTTTTTCCACGTAAAAATCTTGCGTGTTCTTTTATTTTTCCGCATTGGGTTTATTTGCGCAATGATTTTTTGAGTGTTTATTGTTTACACCTATTCACCCCCCTCTAGGTGTTTTTTCCCCTATTTAGATCCTTATTAACCTAAACCCAACAAGTGGTATCAGAGCGGGAATAGGGTTGTAAACAATGGTTGAAGGTGGAAACATCAATCGACCCCCTTTCTTTGATGGAACAAATTATGCGTACTGGAAAGTACGGATGAAAGCCTTTTTAATTTCCATCGACGAAAGGGTGTGGCAATCAATTGAATTAGGATGGTCTAATCCAACTGAAATTTTAGATGATGTTCGCACCTTAAAACCTAGGTCGAAATGGACCAAGGAAGAGATAGACTTATCTTCTTACAATGGCAAAGGGATTAATGCTCTATTTAATGCTTTGTCACAAACCGAGTTCTCTCGCGTCTCGGCATGTGAGACTGCGAAAGAAATCTGGGATGTTCTTCAAGTTACGCATGAGGGAACTAACCTAGTGAAGATTCAGAAACTGCAAATGCTCACGAGCAAGTTTGACTCTATCTCTATGGCAGAGAATGAATCCTTCACTGACTATTACACACGATTGCAAGTTTGACTCTATCTCTATGGCAAGTTTGACTCTATCTCTATCGAGTGCACATGGCGGTGCACTGTTTGGACGGAGATGCAGATTTTTGGTGGCAGCGGGTAGAGCCACTGGAGTTTCGGATCACTCGGCAGTTGCCTTGGGAGGAGTTCAAACGGATGGTGTTGGACACCTATTTTTCCACTAGTGTGAAGAAGAAGTTGGAGGATGACTTGAAGAATCTACAGCAGGGCGATCGGTCGGCTCATGCCTATTTCCAGGAGTTCATGGAGTTGCTGAACTGTGTTCCTTTTGTCGCCCGTGACGGTCCGCACCAGGTAGAGTTGTTTGAGGCAGGCCTTCGTCCAGGGACTTACACACTTGTGCATGCTCAGAGATTTCAGACCTTGGAGACAGCCGCAGAGCATGCACAGTGGGTGGAGAGAGGTGATCAGGAGGTGGCTAGACGGAGGGCCGCGGTCGCGCAGAGTTCCGACAGGAAGCGACCAGCCCCAGAGGACGAGGGACAGGCTAGTTGTAGAGTATCGGAGCTTCGGGCAGTGTGCCGACACCACATGGCAGCCTGGTATTGTGGAAATACCTCCAGCAGATTCTAATTGCATTTACGGAGAGGTTCGGGTGGTCCCGGAGCGACGCGGAAGTCCTTTCGAAGGAAAGTGAGTTGGAGTTGGCTTGAGGGCTCACGGGTTGAGTTTTGGCTTCATGGATGGATTCTTGAGATTTGAGCACTTGGGACATGTGTACTATGTTTTTACAGAGGTGTTCATTTGGTTTTGAGGTGTGGCGGAGGTTCCGAGGCGAGAAAGTGAGTTTTCGGCGCGTTTCGGAGTTTTTCTGGAGGTTCTGGGGCTTTTCTGGTGATTTTGGGAGCCTGGTTCCGGAACCAGGTGTGTGGTTCCGGAACCAGGGGGGGGTGTACCGGTACCAGACAGTTGGTACCGGTACACAAGCACAAAATCAGCCAGTTTTTGCCCGACATGTGCACAGTAACAGGTATGGCCCCTTTCTTCTGTTCCAACTGCTCCAATCTTGTTTTAAACACTCCGTCACTTCCACCCTCACCTCCATTCCATCCTTGTCTCCTCCCCCATCTCCTTGCTGCCAGAGAAGAAGAAGAGGAGGAATTGAAGGAGAAGAAGAAGCAGAGTGCTTCGTGCTGTTGGTGAAGGTTGACCCGGTCAACGCGCACATGCAGGAGCAAAATTGAGGTAAGGTGATCATTGGAAATTGTGGAATTGGACTCTTTGAATCTCCTCTTGAGTTTTATGGATGGATTTGATGGGTAATTTGAGTTAATTTCCATCCTTGCTCCTTCTTGTGCCCTCGGATTGCATGCTGCAGGTTGGATTCACTGTGCAAATCCGCAACTCGCGAATGCTTAATTCGTGGAGTGGAGTTGTCGGATTGAGCTGAAATTTTTATGGTGACCTAGCGGGGTGCCGTGGAGATTGTTGGGAGCTTCGTGGATTTTTCTGAGACGCGCGACGGCGCGCGTGCGCGCGAGGGGCTTCAGAGCAGTTTTTCGTCAGATCCTCGCCGTTTCTTCTCCGATTTCGGCGCGGCCTTCGGAAAGCATTGAGGTGGGTTGGATTTTCTTCCAAAAATCATGGAATGCCCTCTAATGCTTCAGAATGCACTTTGATCATGTCAAAACTGTAAATTTTAGCTGTAAAATGATCTGATAGTTGCCTAGAAAATTATAGAAATATTATCTGAACCCCATAGTATTTTTAGTAGGCTCTTGGCATCATATGACACTAGGCGATATATTTGGTTGGTCACTTTTAAGCTCCCGAACCGTTTTAAAAATCCGAATGCTTGTTTTATGGGAAAACTGACTTTTAAAAATGGTTTTAAAATGTCTGAGGGTTCTAGTGATGTTGCATGGGTTCGGGGAGCATGTTCTCTCGTGCCGGGGGGCCGAGGAGAGATTAGTTGTTTATTAGAGCCCTTCTGTGGCTTTTTGAGACTTACTAGTGTCGTTGGGGGTTCTATGAGAGCACTACAGATTGAGTCGTGGAGTTTACTCCGACCTTGACATGAGAGTGAGTTACCTGTTCACTGTTTCCGATCTATTTGATCGAGGATTATAGCCTGCTGAGCCTGGCAGTTGTGCCAGTTTTGAGATGTTTGAGATACTTGAGTTCGGTGGGGTCGCTCCCCTCGAGCTACGCCCCGGGTGCGATGATGTTACCGAGCCTGACGAGGCTGCGATGTGTTACTGATAGTCCTTGAGGGACACCCTACGTAAGTCCGTTCCTCCGGGATGTGCGGCCGTAGATGAGCGCAGGCAGGACCTTGACTTGGTCTAGACTGATCCAAAGTGGACAGTCATTGAGATTTGGGTGAGATGTGTGAGTGAGTTACATTACATGTTCATAGATGAGTATTTTTCCTTTGAGCATATGTAGAGGCATATAGAGATAGATTTCCTGCTTTCATATCTATCTATCTATCTATCTGTTTTTATTGCTGTGCCTCCGGTAGACTTAGTGGGCTTACCGTGTGCTTTGAGGACGGTACCCACTGGGAACTACCTTTGCAGTAGTTCTCACACCCGCTGCGGTGCAGGTTTCCCTGAGGTTGCTGCTCCGACTCCTTCCCGTGCGGAGTCTTCTGATCGAGGTAAGGGCGTAGCCGGCTAGACGCTTACCCGAGTCAGTTAGTAGAGAGGTAGCTGTTCCCCTTTTGAGTTTCCACTTTTGTAGAGTGAGATTTTGAGAGATGTTATTTATGTATCTTGAGGACAGCTTGTATCTTGGATTTTATTTACTCTAGTACAGTTGTTCAGTTTCCTTTCTATAGCATGTTCTTACTTTTGCTCTGATATCTGTTAGCTATAGATTTACTTGCAGGGTAGACGCTTCGTCTGTACGGCAGTTTCCGTACAGATGGCGGATCTGTTAGCGAGCCCGGGTCGCAGTTTCGACCCCGGGGCGTGACAGATTAGAGTGGTATCAGAGCCTAGGTTTATAGGTCATTGAGGACTTAGAGACCCTAGGCTTTTAGTTGGATAGTAGGTTGACTATCGAGAGAGACGTGATTTTCTGCGAGAGTCATGATTGAGTTGTAACTCCCCCAGGGGTTTGGGGTGAGTAATTTTGCATGCTTATTCTCTAAAGGGGACCTGTCGGCTGCAGACGGCACTACACTTTAGAATGGGTAGCATGTATAGACTCTCGTTGATTGGGTTGAGCGATTCTTGGTCCTAATGTTTGACTTTGATTTCAGGATTGACGATGCCTCCGAGACGTCGAGTGACGACGAGAGCTCACCCAGCCACAGACGAGGAGTCTGAGCGGCAGGAGGCTCCACCTGCCGATCAGGGAGAGGTTCAGGCGTTGCGGGCCCAAGTGGCCCATTTGTCCGAGGCGTTGCGACGCCAGGAGGAGGCGTCCAAACGCCAGGAAGAGACAGCTAGGCGCCAGGAGGAGGCAGCCAAGTGCCAGCAAGAAAATGTGGATCGGTTGGTGAGGTTACTTGAGCAGAGGGCACCTCCAGTGACGGCCCCGGTGGCTACTTCGTCGACTTCGTCACAGATTGCTCCTTTGACAGAGACAGAGCAGAGGGAGCTCACCGACAAGCTAGCTTATGTCAGTCAGTTCCATCCACCGCGGTTCTCAGGCCTGAGTTTAGAACCTTGGGATGTAGAGAATTGGATTGCAGCGATGGAGAAACATTTTGAGAACCTCTTCATCAAGGAGGAGCATCAGGTGCACATAGCGACTCATTATTTGGAGAGGGACGCCGAGACTTGGTGGCGTCGAGTTCGCCCCGTGGGGCCGCCGGGAGTTCAGCTGTTGACATGGCCTGAGTTTCGGGCTTTGCTGCGCGGGGCCTACTTTCCCGACAGCGCAAAGCAGAAACTAGAAGGGGATCTTCGGCGTCTGCAGCAGGGTAACCGATCCCTTCAGGAGTATGTTCGAGAGTTCCAGAAGTTGCTGCATAGTGTGCCACATGTTGCCCCCGACGAGGCTCAGAGGGTGGACTTATTCGAGAGAGGACTGCATCAGGACATTTATCATCTCGTTCATTCACACCATTCCCCGACTTTGGATATAGCTATAGAGAGAGCTCGATGGGTTTCACGAGGCAAGGTGATTATGTCTGAGAGAGGCGGAGCGCCAGGGGCCAGCTCCGGGGAAAAGCGCCAAGCACCGCAGGATTCTGGGCAATCGGGCAGACCGAGGCCCCCGAGACCACCACAGTCACTGACCCAGCCGAGGGGCCGCGGGTCACAGAGGAGACAGAGACCTGGGGGTTATCGGCCCCCTAGACAGCAGCAGCAGCAGCAGCAGCAGCCGCAGCAGCAGCAGCGTATTGATAGATGTGTGATTTGCGGCGGGCCTCATGCGCCCCATCAGTGTGAGCAGCGGCAGGGCCGGTGTTATCGCTGCGGGCAGCCGGGACACATTGCATGGACTTGCCCGATGGCGGGGTCCCCAGCACCTTCGACTGCATCGACTCCTCCCTTGCCTCTGCAGGCGGTGGGAGCTACCCCGAGTTTTGGCCAGGGGGATCGTGCTACCTCCTCTCGGCAGTCAGAGAGACGACCCCCTCCGAGCGGGCGGGTGTACACCGCCCAGGTCGAGGATTCCTCAGCTGCTGATCAGGTAGTAGCAGGTATTGTTCTTATCTCCTCTACCCGTGCTCGAGCGCTTTTTGATACTGGAGCATCACGTTCATTCATCAGTAGTTCATTTGCATCTTCGCATGGGTTTGAGATAGAGCCGTTGGCTCGTGCATTAGAGGTTCAGATCCCTGATCATGTATTGCACGTAGATGAGTGTTGTTGGTCCTGCCCAGTGCAGTTAGGACCGTGGATTTTACCCATTGACTTGTTGGTCTTGCGTCGACTCCAGGATTTTGATATGGTTTTGGGTATGGATTGGTTATCCCGGTATTATGCTACTATTGATTGTAGATCGAGGACGGTGACCCTTCGGGAGCCGGGACAGGAGGAGTATGTTTATAGGGGATGTCAGAGTGCATTGTTCGCAGTGACGGTATCTTCCGCCAGAGCCCGACAGATGTTGAGCAGAGGTTGTATTGCTTTTCTTGTGACTGTAGTAGAGGCGCCTACGGCGATGCCCGGACTCGAAGACATCCCTGTCGTCTGCGAGTACCCGGATGTTTTTCCCTCGGAGTTATCATCTATGCCGCCGGATCGAGAGATAGAGTTTGTGATTGATGTAGTCCCTGGAACTACACCAATCTCTAAAGCGCCCTACAGGATGGCCCCAGCAGAGTTGAGAGAGCTGAAGGCTCAATTGCAGGATCTTTTGGATCGAGGGTTCATCAGACCGAGTGTCTCTCCGTGGGGAGCGCCGATTCTTTTTGTGAAAAAGAAGGACGGATCACTTAGATTGTGTGTGGATTATCGAGAGTTGAATAAAGTGACCGTTCGAAACAAGTATCCTCTCCCCAGGATTGATGATTTGTTTGATCAGCTTCAGGGAGCTACGGTCTTCTCAAAGATCGACCTTCAGTCCGGTTACCACCAGCTTAGGGTGAGGGCCGAGGATGTGCCCAAGACAGCTTTCAGGACTCGGTATGGGCATTATGAGTTCACAGTGCTACCTTTTGGTTTGACTAATGCCCCAGCCGCATTTATGGATCTAATGAACCGAGTGTTTCAGCCCTACTTGGATCGTTTTGTAGTGGTGTTTATTGATGACATTCTGGTTTACTCCCGAAGTGATACGGAGCACGAGGAGCACTTGAGGATAGTGCTGCAGCTTCTGAGAGAGAAGAAGTTGTATGCCAAGTTAAAGAAGTGCGCTTTTTGGCTTCGGGAGGTTTCTTTTCTAGGCCACGTAGTTTCAGCCGCAGGAGTGGCAGTGGACCCGGCGAAGATTGATTCAGTTCGGGATTGGCCTAGACCCACGACGGTGACAGAGGTGCGCAGCTTTTTGGGCCTTGCTGGGTACTACCGTCGTTTTGTAGAAGGCTTTGCGAAGCTTTCTACTCCCCTCACTCGGTTGACTAGGAAGGGGATCAGATTTGTTTGGACAGAGCAGTGTCAGCAGAGCTTCGAGGAGTTGAAGCAAAGGTTGATTACAGCACCAGTCCTTTCACTACCAGTCATGGGAGAGGGATTTGTGATTTACAGTGATGCCTCCCACAGCGGCCTAGGATGTGTGTTGATGCAGCATGGTAGGGTAATTGCTTATGCTTCGCGCCAGCTAAAGGACTACGAGAAGAATTACCCTACGCATGATTTGGAGCTAGCCGCTGTTGTCTTTGCTTTGAAGCTTTGGCGGCACTATCTTTATGGAGAGCATTGTGAGATCTTCACCGACCACCAGAGTTTGAAGTATTTGTTCACCCAGAAGGAACTCAACTTGAGGCAACGCCGGTGGCTAGAGCTGCTAAAGGATTATGATCTGAGCATTCAGTATCATCCCGGCAAAGCCAATGTGGTCGCTGACGCCTTGAGCAGGCGAGTGGGGCAGTCTTTGAGCTTGTTGGTCACCCAGCAGATGCCCCTGAGAGAGCAGTTGAGGCGCTTGGATATAGAGGTAGTGTCCCCTGGGGTTTCTGCAAGACTTATGTCTATGGTCTTGCAGCCCACTCTGTTGGACAGGATTAGAGAGAAACAGAGTGAGGACCCCGAGCTCGTGAGGATTAGAGATCAGCTTCAGCATGGTCAGAGTGGGGACTTTTCGGTCGACTCAGCGGGAGTACTTAGGTACAGGGACCGCTTTTGTGTGCCCGGGGATCTTGAGATTAGAGAGCTGATTTTGAGGGAAGCTCACTATACACCTTACACCCTCCACCCTGGAGGAACTAAGATGTATAGGGACTTGAGGGCACAGTTTTGGTGGCGCGGCATGAAGAGAGATATTGGAAGGTTCGTGGCTCGTTGTCTAACTTGTCAGCAAGTTAAAGCTGAGCATCAGGTTCCAGCTGGCAAGTTGCAGAGCCTTCCAATACCTGAATGGAAATGGGACCATGTCACTATGGATTTTATTGTGGGTTTACCGAGGACTCAGAGTGGTTCTGATGCCATATGGGTGATTGTGGATCGTTTGACCAAATCAGCCCACTTTCTGCCGATACAGATGAGTTGGTCCTGGAGAGGTTAGCACAGTTATATATGGATGAGATTGTGAGACTACATGGGGTGCCGGTATCGATTGTGTCTGACAGGGACCCGAGGTTTACTTCACAGTTTTGGAGGAGTTTGCACAAAGCCTTGGGGACCCAGCTTCAGTTTAGCACCGCCTTCCACCCACAGACTGATGGACAGTCGGAGAGGACCATTCAGACTCTGGAGGACATGTTGAGAGCATGTGTCCTGAGCTTCAGCGGCAGTTGGGATCGACACTTGAGATTAGCCGAGTTCGCGTATAACAATAGCTTCCAGGCGAGCATTCAGATGGCGCCCTACGAAGCATTGTATGGTCGGAAGTGTCGATCGCCTCTATTTTGGAGTGACGTGGGTGAAAGGAAGACCTTGGGGCCAGACTTGCTTGTTGAAGCTGAGGAAAAGGTCAGGATCATTCGGCGACATTTAGAGACCGCTCAGAGCCGTCAGAGGAGTTATGCAGACAGGAGGCGGCGAGACTTGGAGTTTCAGGTGGGAGACCATGTTTTTCTGAAAGTCTCGCCATCTCGAGGAGTTCGCCGATTTGGTGTACGCGGAAAGCTTAGTCCGCGGTTTATCGGTCCATTCGAGGTGCTAGAGCGCATTGGTCCAGTGGCTTATCGAGTTGCGCTACCGCCGCGGTTGGCAGGCACCCACGATGTGTTTCATGTATCCACCTTGAGAAAATATGTGTTTGATCCCACACATATTTTGGACTTCACCTCCTTGGAGTTAGACGAGGACTTGAGCTACCAGGAGCGACCGGTGCGGATTCTTGCTCGTGAGACGAGAGAATTGCGCAACCGGATTATACCTTTTGTAAAGGTTTTATGGAGTCATCATGAGGAGCGAGAGGCCACATGGGAGCCTGAGGATGAGCTGAGAGCTTCATATCCCCACTTATTTGAGTCGCCCTCTTGAGATTTGGATTTTTGCGGTTTCGAGGACGAAACCGTTAAAAGGAGGGGAGAGTGTAGAGTACCGGAGCTTCGGGCAGTGTGCCGACACCACGTGGCAGCCTGGTATTGTGGAAATACCTTCAGCAGATTCTATTTGCATTTACAGAGAGGTTCGGGTGGTCCCGGAGCGACGCGGAAGTCCTTTCGAAGGAAAGTGAGTTGGAGTTGGCTTGAGGGCTTGCGGGTTGAGTTTTGGCTTCATGGATGGATTCTTGAGATTTGAGCACTTGGGACATGTGTACTATGTTTTTACAGAGGTGTTCGTTTGGTTTTGAGGTGTGCGGAGGTTCCGAGGCGAGAAAGTGAGTTTTCGGCGCGTTTCGGAGTTTTTCTGGAGGTTCTGGGGCTTTTCTGGTGATTTTGGGAGCCTGGTTCCGGAACCAGGTGTGTGGTTCCGGAACCAGGGGGGGTGTACCGGTACCAGACAGTTGGTACCGGTACACAAGCACAAAATCAGCCAGTTTTTGCCCGACAAGTGCACAGTAACAGGTATGGCCCCTTCTTCTGTTCCAACCACTCCAATCTTGATTTAAACACTCCGTCACTTCCACCCTCACCTCCATTCCATCCTTGTCTCCTCCCCCATCTCCTTGCTGCCAGAGAAGAAGAAGAGGAGGAATTGAAGGAGAAGAAGAAGCAGAGTGCTTCGTGCTGTTGGTGAAGGTTGACCCGGTCAACGCGCACATGCAGGAGCAAATTGAGGTAAATTGATCATTGGAAATTGTGGAATTGGACTCTTTGAATCTCCTCTTGAGTTTTATGGATGGATTTGATGGGTAATTTGAGTTAATTTCCATCCTTGCTCCTTCTTGTGCCCTCGGATTGCATGCTGCAGGTTGGATTACTGTGCAAATCCGCAACTCGCGAATGCTTAATTCGTGGAGTGGAGTTGTCGGATTGAGCTGAAATTTTTATGGTGACCTAGCGGGTGCCGTGGAGATTGTTGGGAGCTTCGTGGATTTTTCTGAGACGCGCGACGGCGCGCGTGCGCGCGAGGGGCTTCAGAGCAGTTTTTCGTCAGATCCTCGCCGTTTCTTCTCCGATTTCGGCGCGGCCTTCGGAAAGCATTGAGGTGGGTTGGATTTTCTTCCAAAAATCATGGAATGCCCTCTAATGCTTCAGAACGCACTTTGATCATGTCAAAACTGTATATTTTAGCTGTAAAATGATCTGATAGTTGCCTAGAAAATTACAGAAAAATTATCTGAACCCCATAGTATTTTTAGTGGACTCTTGGCATTATATGACACTAGACGATATATTTGGTTGGTCACTTTTAAGCTCCTGAACCGTTTTAAAAATCCGAATGCTTGTTTTATTGGAAAATTGACTTTTAAAAATGGTTTTAAAATGTCTGAGGGTTCTAGTGATGCTGCATGGGTTCGGGGTGCATGTTCTCTCGTGCCGGGGGGCCGAGGAGATATTTGTTGTTTTTAGAGCCATTCTGTGACTTTTTGAGATTTACTAGTGTCGTTGGGGGTTCTATGAGAGCACTACAGATTGAGTCGTGGAGTTTACTCCGACCTTGACATGAGAGTGAGTTGTCTGTTCACTGTTTCCGATCTATTTGATCGAGGATTATAGCCTGCTGAGCCTGGCAGTTGTGCCAGTTTTGAGATGTTTGAGATACTTGAGTTCGGTGGGGTCGCTCCCCTCGAGCTACGCCCCGGGTGCGATGATGTTACCGAGCCTGACGAGGCTGCGATGTGTTACTGATAGTCCTTGAGGGACACCCTACGTAAGTCCGTTCCTCCGGGATGTGCGGCCGTAGATGAGCGCAGGCAGAACCTTGACTTGGTCTAGACTGATCCAAAGTGGACAGTCATTGAGATTTGGGTGAGATGTGTGAGTGAGTTACATTACATGTTCATAGATGAGTATTTTTCCTTTGAGCATATGTAGAGGCATATAGAGATAGATTTCCTGCTTTCATATCTATCTATCTATCTATCTATTTTTATTGCTGTGCCTCCGGTAGACTTAGTGGGCATACCGTGTGCTTTGAGGACGGTACCCACTGGGAACTACCTTTGCAGTAGTTCTCACACCCGCTGCGGTGCAGGTTTCCCTGAGGTTGCTGCTCCGACTCCTTCCCGTGCGGAGTCTTCTGATCGAGGTAAGGGCGTAGCCGGCTAGACGCTTACCCGAGTCAGTTAGTAGAGAGGTAGCTGTTCCCCTTTTGAGTTTCCACTTTTGTAGAGTGAGATTTTGAGAGATGTTATTTATGTATCTTGAGGTCAGCTTGTATCTTGGATTTTATTTACTCTAGTACAGTTGTTCAGTTTCCTTTCTATAGCATGTTCTTACTTTTGCTCTGATATCTGTTAGCTATAGATTTACTTGCAGGGTAGACGCTTCGTCTGTACGGCAGTTTCCGTACAGATGGCGGATCTGTTAGCGAGCCCGGGTCGCAGTTTCGACCCCGGGGCGTGACACTAGTTCATGGAGACCATCGCGGCCTCAGTTATCTAGCCGTGGGCGTGCGGAGCAGCGAGAGCCCAGTGGACCCCAGAGGTCATCGCGGCAGCAGCCGGAGTCTCAGCAGCAGGCACAGAGACAGCATCAGCCGGGACAGCCACGGTTTCGCGACAGAGACAGGTGTATTTTCTGCGGGGGACCCCATTTGTCGCACACCTGTGATCAGAGGTGGGGTCGTTGTTATAAGTGTGGACAGCCAGGCCACATTCGAGCTTCGTGCCCCTTTTCGACTTCAGCGGCACCGTCATCAGCATCGGCCCCTTTTTCGCTCAGCAGCAGTTGTCAGCTCAGCGGCTGTATGCTCCAGCGAGCGGTTCACCATCTTCCTACCCTGCGGATCATCGGTCGCCTGCTCAGAGCGGTCGGGTCTACGCCGCTCAGGTGGAGGACTTTGCAGCAACCGACCATGTGGTGGCAGGTATTATTTTGTTTTGTTTTGTTTACTGGTTTTAGTCTTGCATTGTTGTGTACTTTAGCATCCTTGTCCTTTGTTGGGTGTGCATGTACTTCTTGCATGGGTTAGGGTTAGGACGGTTACCCTGTGTTCGGGAGGTTTTTATTCCCGATCTTTGGCACGTAGGGGCGTGTGGTTGGTCCTGCCCGGTGCAGTTGAGTCTTCATTAGTACCGGTGGGCCTGATGGTCTTAACCTGGTGGCGGGACTGGGTTTGGTAATTAGGACGGGTTGGGCTGGCTCGGTTTTCTTCTTTTCCGCGGCGGTTGACTATGCCGCGAGGACGTTTTTTGTGGGAAGCCAGGCCCGGAGGTTTCGGTGTACCTGGGTTGCTTGAGGGTTTCTTCCCCTCTATGGTTGGATTGTGTGCGTGAGGCGGATGTGTCGTTGTGGTTGGGTAGCCTTTTTGGCAGGTGTGGTTGAGGGACTTACTTTGGATGTCGCGGGAAGTAAAGAGGTACTTAGATCGAGCTAGTGTGCCGATGGACTTGTGGTTGGATTACCTAAGGCTGAGGAGGTATTTGACAGCTTTGGAGCTTGAGTGGCGGATGATCGGATAATTACCCCCTCTTTTTGGTTGAGATTCCGTGTTGAGGAACGACTTTAGTTTCGAGGACGAAACTTTCTTTTAGTGGGGAGGATGTGATGACCTGGATCTCTGCAGAGCTGTGGTAGAGTCATTGGTGACTTTGGGGAGCCTGTACTGTGTTCCGGGAAGTGGTTGTGCATGTTTGGACACTAGTGTTGGACCTCGAGCCTTGTTGGATCACGTGGGTGATCGGCTGACCCCGTCGGATGTTTAGAGGTGGTTTCGCACGAAACGGATATCAATTTTGGACTCAGCGCGAAATTCGGATTAAAAATACCTTTCGGGAGCCTCCGGCAATTTATAGGTTTGGAATTTGGCAAAACGGACGTCGTTTTGGAATCAGCGCGCGAAAACGGTCAAGATGGACTATTTACTTGTCGTTTTTGAGCTTGCGGGTACTGTTCATGCCGGAACAGTGTCTCCGGCGATCGCCGGCGGCGGCCGGCGGCGGCGGGCAGCGCCGGCGGGCGGCGGGGCGGCCTCGGGCAGGCGCAGGCGGCGGCACGCGGCGCGGGCAGGGCGCGGGCAGGCGCCAGGGCGCGCGGTCAGGTGCGCGGTCCACCGCGGGGGTCGTGCACCAGGGCGGTGCCACGTGGCGTTGTTCGGTTGGTTGGTTCACGGCGCGCGGTCCACTGACTTGGCGGGGTGTACGGTGGACCGAGGGGTGCCCACGTGGCGGCTCGGGATTGGCGGGTCTTGGTGCACGCGGTCCACGCGAGCGTGGAGACGGTGACCGGGGCAGGTGCCGTACGACCCGGGTCAGCCGGCGACGTGCGCGGTGCACGGCGCACCGTGCGCGGTGCACGGCCTGTCGGGGCCACGTGGCGCGCCACCGTTGGCTGGCGCAGGTGCGCCGGGTGCAGCGGGGTCCGTTGGCTTGTTGGGCTGGGCTACGTGGCCGGCCCAGAGGATTTCGGGCGTGAACAGTAACGGGCCGGCCCGTTACTGTAGCAGCCCGAAATCTGGTGAGCGCCCGAAAGTTGGGACATGTTGGGTATTTCTTCAATTGTTCTTTCAGCCTATAAAAGCCACCACCCGAGCCTCCTTCTTTCTTCTTTTTCTCCCCAACCTGTGCAAGATCTCTCTGAGCTCCCTTAATCAAAGTTTTTCATCTCTAAGTGCTTGATCTCCCTGCCAAGTTTCAAGAGTTTGGAGGCACGAATCCCGAGGTTCCCCATTTTACGGTGCGGCGCGACGTTGCTTTCTAGTGTTCTTCTTCGGCGCAGCGATAGTATTTTTGCTCCCCTGGGCTACCCCCATCATTTTCCTGTGATTCTTGCACCAGTAGACTCCTAAGAGGTAGGACTTCATCTTTCGTTTTGGTCGCACTTTCCCGTTTCGAGGTTTTGGCACGGATCCCGAGGCAAACAGTGACCCCATCTTCTGTGTGGATTTTCTTGACAGCAACGGAGTATTTCGGCCATATCTTTGCGCACGAGCGTCTGACGGAAACGAGCTTATACAACTTTTTCATCTACGGATCGCAAGGAACGCGCTCGTATTTTTATTGGATTTTTGTGAATTTTATTTCGAGGTGAGAATTACTGTTTTCTCAGTGAACAGTAATCTGTCCTTAATACAGATTTTTGTATGAGTGTGCCCCTTGCCGAATTTTTATCTTGATGTACAGAACTCGGATTTGGGCGTGCAAGGTACCGTTTCGAAGCTATCGACGCAAGGATCGCCGTGATATTTTTATTGGAATTTTCTGGGCATTTCTGCAGGTGATAATTTAGCAGTTCAGATGTCGAGGTTGTATGTGATTATTAGTGCTATAATTGGGAGCCTAAGTGTAATTAGTGAGCTTTGTACTGTACCAGGAATATTACGGGTGTGCTAAAATTGTGGGAGCAAGGATTTGGAGTTTTTGGTATTTTCAGCTGTACGGATTGGGACAGTTGCACTTCAGGTGGGTGGTTGTTGTTTACCTCTATTTTGACATGCTCACTAGGAATATTAGAGTGATCCCATTATCTGGACATGCATGCTTAAGTAATATAAAATGTGAGCCTTCATGTGGATATTTGATAGTGGTTGGTACTATTGAGGATTTTATGACATGCGTAGTGTGGATAATGATGCTTTATCATGGAAAATGGATTATAGACATGTGTGGTTGGATAATGTTTTAGCATGATGGTTTTATCTATGCGGAATTATTAATTGTTACACATGTGGAACCACTGTTGAACACCTTTTCCTTTATTTCTTTGAGAACACTTGCATGCTTGTTTGGACATCTAGATAGGCCATCTTTTATCGCTACACTTTCATGCTGGAACTTGACTTAGGAGAAACCATGTTTGATTTCTTTTCTCCTTCTTAATTAGACCTTTGAGTCTGGTTGCTCGGTTCGAGCAGGGGTTTGGGATAGTGTAGCGAGGACCTGAGGGTTAGTGACAGGTTGTGTTTGATTATGGGTTGCGGGATTATAGCGGCTACCGCGGACAGTAGGCGGTTGACCGGATGTCGGATGTGGGACATGATTGTGATTGTGGGTATTGCGGCGATCGCGGATTTTGGGCGATCGACCGGATGTTCATTTGTGCATCAGATTGGGGGATCTGTGTTTCTTTAGTGGAGGGTGTGTTCCACTGGGGCTTTGCAGTTGTGATCTATTCCTGCTTTGGTACTTATCTTACCGGCGCGGTTATTGCCCGTAGTGTTTTGATATGGATTTTACCGGCGCGGTTATTGCCCGTAGTGCTTTCCTCGAGTGGGTCGCTCCCCTCGAGTTCCCCTCCGGAGGCCGGGGTCGGACAGTTATTGACGGTTTTGCTATCACATCGGCGCGGCTTATTTGCCCGATGATGAGGGCGGCGGCAGGAGCTTTGCTATCACATCGGCGCGGCTTACTTGCCCGATGATGAGGGCGGTACAGATTGGGTTAATCTGGGACGGTTGGTTATTGTGGATATGGTTATTTCAGTCTAGGACTGTATTTTAGAGGCATAGTAGTGGTAGTTTCATTTCTTCAGCAGTCATTATTTCTTACCACTCTTCTTTCCTTTTTGCCTCTGGTAGACCTAGTGGGTGTCTGAGTTTGAGGTTTTACCCACTAGGGGAGGCTACTGGTTTACTAGTAGTTCTCACCCCCATTCTTCTTTCTCTTTTCTTCTCCTTTGTTTTGCAGAGTCTTCTGCGGGTGCTGCTGGGCTTTCAGCGGCGGGTCGAGGAGAGAGGACGGCGGTGAGTAGATAGACAGAGGCCCGACAGTGAGTTAGCTGGACTTTGGTGTCTTATCTCAGACGGTTGTACTTTTACTTTTGGGACTGGCTTTTGCCAGCTGGTTGTATTTTTTAGTAGTGAGCTGGGAGAGACTCTGTATTTTATTTTACTGTTGTACCTTTTACTTCCAGCTTCTGTCTGAGATGTATTAGTTTTAGTTCAGCTCTGTTTTTATTGCTCTTTTATTGTTTTCCTTATATCTGAGCAGGTTACCGCGCTTCGTGTACACGGAAAATACTGTGTGCACGGCGGATCTGTAGACGGGCCCGGGTTCTGGTTTACACCCGGGGCGTGACATTGGGAGAGAAGATTCCAGAATTAAAGTTGTAAAGAAAATTCTAAGAACCTTCCTGAACGATTTCGCCCGAAGGTCGCAGCCATTGAAACAATTAACACCCGACGAAATGCGTGTAGAATTTAGTAGGTGCATTACAACTTATGAAATGACATTTCCCTACTAACTATTCTTCGGGAAAGGCATCCTCTTCTAAGTCTTCAGTTATGCTTTGAAATCAACTAAAGAAGAAGACGCGGATTCATCCTCCTCGGACGACGACGAGAACCTTTCTATGGAGACTTTGAGAAGCAGCTCGCTCTCTTGACAAGGAAGTTTCGCCGCAACTTCCGAAGGGGAAATTCAAGCAAAACCTCAATCCTTCGGAAAGACGAAGAAAGGCAAGGGTTCCTTCTTATCCAAGTCAAGAAATCAAGAGAACTTCTCAAAGGATAAGAAAAGTTCTGAGGGACAAGTTCAGTGCTTCAAATGTCGAGGCTACGGCCACATTGCAACAGAATGTCCCAACAAGAATCCGGCTAAGAAGAAAGCGATGCAAGTTGTTACTTGGGATGACAACTCCACGTCAAATGAGTCATCCTCAAGTGATGAAGAAGACAACGCGACAGCTTTCCACGCGTCCACTACATCTTCGCCCTTCATATGCTTAATGGCAAGTACATCTGACTCATTGTCCAACTCCACTGTTGAAAAGATTGCAACGGACGATGAATCAGATGATTCGGAAGGTGAAGATTTTGTTTTAGCCTACCATAAGCTTTTGAGGATTCAAAGAACTGGCTAAGCAAAACAAGGGGTTGAAAGAGAGATTACAGGATCTTGAAGATGAAGTAAAAAGGGTAATCTCTATCTCAACCGATCTTGAAGGTGAAAGGGACAATCTGATTAACACAAATGTTTCCCTTCAAGAGTCCAATGAGCAACTCGAGAAGAATTATATGGATATGGTGAACAAAGCGAATTACTTCTTGAAGCTCAACGGCGAGGCTCGACAAGAAAAATTGGAAATGACGGAGACCATACGCCAACTGAAGGATGACTTAAAGAGATTTTCTTCTGGAAGGAGTAAGTTGGACAGACTGCTTGGTCTCGGTCAAAGAAATAAGTTCGGCCTCGGATACACTCAAACTGGAGACGTTCCAAGTTCGAGTGTTACAGTATTTTGTGCCTCAGTCGGTATCTCCCCTCCGACACCGGTATTCACACAAGCAATGACAACAAACCTACTACATCCTCCTCGGAATCGACAAGAATCAAGGTATGTTTTCGTTGTGGCATTTCAGGGCACATAAGGAAGAAATTGCAAGACGGAAGCCAAACGCACACCTCAAGCACCTCTTGCAATGACTACCAAAAGGCTATTCCTCGAAAAACAACTGCAAACAATTTGAAGGAAAAGAGCCTTGGTAGTACACCGCTCAAGACGACATCATCAAGGAGCAGCAATTCTTCAAGCAAGACGCTCTCACCTAGGAAATCAACTTCACGATCATTACCGACGCATTCCAAAAAGGTTTGGGTGCGCAAAGGTGAAATCTTCCCTTGTCTTGCTACCAATGTTTCTTTGCATGCATATGATAGTTCGTCTTGGTACCTGGATAGCGGGTGTTCCCGTCATATGACCGGCGATAAAAACTGTTTTCAAACATTTGAGAAAAACTCCGGAGGACTTGTTGTTTTCGGAGATGGTCGGTCTTCCAAAATTGTTGGAAAGGGAACGGTAGCTATTCCAGATGGCCCGGTTCTAGATAATGTGTTATTTGTTCATGGCCTTAAGACTAACCTCATAAGCATAAGTCAACTGTGTGATAGTGGTTATTCAGTTAATTTTTCATCTGATAAATGCACTGTAACTGACATGAACCATGCTTTCTTTTTAAAGGGGGTTAGATCAGAAAACAATTGTTATGTAGTTCCTACTAAGATTTCTGAAAAATGTAACCTAGCATCTTTGAAAAATGAAACACTTTGGCATGAAAGGCTAGGTCACATAAACTTTAAGGAACTTGCTAGAATTTCGAATAAAGATGTGGTCAAGGGGGTTCCGAAACTTTCTTTTGAACAAAACCTTGTGTGTGGCGGTTGCCAAAAGGGAAAACAGTCTAGGACTGCACACAAGAATTGAACCACATAGGTACAAAACGGCCTTTGGAACTTTTGCATATGGACTTAATGGGGCCAACTCGTCAACCATCTCTGGGAGGTAAATGGTATATTTTCTTGTTGGTTGATGATTTTCTAGATATACTTGGGTAGCTTTCTTAAAAGAAAAAGCTGATACCTTTGATTCTTTTCTCGAAATCTGCAATCGTATTATGATAGAAAAGAATGATAGGATTACTCGAGTTAGGAGTGATAGAGGTGGGGAATTCATAAATTCCAAATTCATTGATTTTTGCACTTCTAATGGCATTAAACATGAATTCTCCGCACCTTACACACCTCAACAAAATGGTGTAGTCGAGCGCAAAAACAGGGTCGTACAGGAAATGGCACGTGTTATGCTTCACAGCCGGAACTTACCTTTTTATTTTTGGGCTGAAGCGGTGAACACACTGCTGTTTATGTTATCAATCGCGTGTATTTGCGCCCGGGGACATTGAATACACCATATGAACTTTGGTTTTGTAGAAAACCTAACATCAAATATTTTCGCATCTTTGGGAGTCGGTGTTTTATTTTACGTGATCGTGAAATCTTGGAAAATTTGACTCTCGAAGTGACGAAGGGATTTTCTTAGGTTATTCTACAAACAGCAGAGCATATCGAGTTTTTAACTTAGAATCTAAGACGATCGTAGAATCGATAAATGTTAAGGTAGATGAAGCTTTTCATTTTGAATCTGAAAAATCTACCCTCGATATCTCTCTTGATGATGATACACCTGCTAATGCATCTTCTTCTAACAATTCTTTCGATAATAATGTTGATGCATCTAACGGTTCTTCAAGCTTATCTGATGTGCAGGAATCATCTCGTGTACCTCCGCCTACTCCTCTACCTCAAACGTTACGCATCTCCAAGGATCACCCTGAATCGAACATAATTGGAGATCCACAAGAAGGAGTTAGAACACGGAGACAATTTTTTGCGGATTTGTTTTATGTATCCCTATTCGGGGTGTGAACACCTAAGTGTTTGTGTGTTGGGCCCCAACATGTCAAAGTGATGTGTTTTTGGACTTAGGGTGGATTTGGAAGCAAGCCTGACCTTCGGCTGACTTTGCCGAATTTTTAGGAAGGGAATCAGGCTAAACGGAGGCCGTATTTGGATTCAGCGTGGAAAAACGCTTGAAAACGGCTATTTACTTATTTATTTTGAGTCCGGATGCCCAAAAACGGACCCCCGGAAGTTTTCTGCGCAAAATGGTGCATGGGGGGAGCTGTGTGACCGGCGGGGACACGTGGCAGACCCTCATTGGGCCGGCCGAGCGCACTCCCGGTCCACGGAATTAGGCCGCCGGTGCACGGTGGACCGGCGGGCCACGTGTCGGCTCCCTAGTGGTCCGGCGTTGTGCGCTCGGCGCGTGGGGGCAGGCGCGGGCAGCACGGGCAGGCCGGGCAGGTGCGGGCGAGTGCGCGGGCACGTGTGGACGGGGCGCGCCACGTGGCAGCCCCGTATTGGCCGGCTAATGTGCGCGTGGAGCACGCGGAGCCGCGCGTGGGAGGCCGCCGCACATGGGCCCACTGGG
>JAQOTM010000562.1:0-28907 GCA_029168755.2 Tillandsia fasciculata
ATTAGCTCTGTGGATGAGGTGTATTCTTAGTTTTATTACGTTTAGTGGCGTTCTTTATGCGGCATGTTTTCATGATAAATTAAAGGATTGCGAAAATGTTTTCTGAAAACGAAGTGTCGTATGGGCACGGGTTTTGCAAACGCTGGGTCTTTATCCTTTCCAAACACTGACGCCGCTTTATAAACTTGCTTTAATTGGTGATGAATGTCTACGGTATGGTTGTTGGTTGGAGTTTAATGTTTGATAATTGTAAATGAATTGTATGTTGTAATTGAGACGCCGTGCATATACAAAGGAGACTCTGTCCGTGGGCAGAGAGAATTTGTGTATGTGGCGGTCTGGCACGCACCGGGGTTGAGGTTTATATTACCTTGTTAAAGAAAAAAAAAAAATGGACACGCATTTTCCGCTTTGATTTACTCAAAAACCCCCGGGGGCGTGACACAAACCCATCGCGGGGATCCGGGTCCTCATATCCCTCGCTGCCAAGATCCTCAATCTCCAACAATCTCCACAATACGAGAACTGCGATAACACTGCAAACATACCAACCGATGTCCAATTAAACATAAAATTCCACAATCAATCTTTGTCCCCTAAAATCAGTCAAGAAGATGCTCGATTTTCACCTGTAAGAGGGACTCTGAAAAACCCAACGAAAATACCGCTACGATCGTCGCGTCGAGCCCTTCGAAACGAGTACCTGCACGTCCCAAACCGAGCTTCGTAGGTCAAGTTACAAAATCGACAATGTGACTACCTCAAAAATCCCAAGTATAAAATTTGTAGAACTTTGCTTTGAAAAAGTGGGATTTTCACCTTCGGAGAAAACTCAAAAAATTCCAGGAAAAATATGATGATGTTCCTCGTGACGCGTAGATAGAAATCTAGTATTGGTATGTCTCAATCCGATGTCCGAGTGCGAAGATATCGGCAAAATACTCCGGTGCTGTCCAAAAACCACACAACAAACAGGGGGGTTAAAAGTGCCTCGGTAACCATGCCAAAAGTCTGGAATACGATAAAACGACCAACATGAAAAACGAAGCCCTACCTCTCAGGAACACACCGGCGCAAGAATTGTCGAAAACGATGGTCGGAGAAGGCCAGGGGAGTCCTCGGACCGAAACGCGACGAAAAGGGCAAATAAGGAAAGTGCGTCGCAGTGCGCCAGAAAAATGCAAATCTCGAAGTGCGTGCCACCAAAAAATCCTGAAACTCCTCCACAAGGTGTAGAACAAATAGGTGAGCAAAATCTCTAAAGGGCTCTCTTTGAGAAAATGGCCAGAAAATGCACAAAAGGAGGCCCAAGGGGCCTATTTATAGGCCTAAGCCCAAACGGCCTACCAATCGGATTCGGGCGCACCTTTTCGGGCCCCCGAATCCGCAAGCTGTATATTTTCTGGCCGTCCGACCAGCGCCCGAAACGTCCTGGGCTTGACACGTGTCCCGAACACGGGACAGCCGTGCAAGCCCAGTCGGAAGCAGCCACGTGGCCGAACCTGGGCTCGACACGTGTCCTAGAACACGGGACAGCCGTGCAAGCCCAGCAGAAAGCCGCCACGTGTCCCCGCCACCGGTCAACCCGGTGGGTGGCGCCCGTGAATCAGCGGGCGACACGTGGCCCGCCGCGCGACCCGCCGGCCAGTCGCGCTGCCTCGCCGGTCCCGCCGCCTGCCCCACACGCGCCCCGAGGCTGTCACACCCCGGAGTCGAAACTGCGACCCGGGCTCGCTAACAGATCCGCCGCCCATACGGTGAACCCCGTATAGACGAAGCGTCTAACCTGCAAAAGAAAGATGCTATACTAAACAGATATCAGAGCTGGAAGTAAAAGCTGAAATAAAATATATACAACTCAAAAGCCTCACCAAAAGTACATAAGTCTCTCAGCAAAAACAGAAAAGTACAACTCTATACCTCACTACAAAGGTCTCTCAACAAGAACTCTCAAAAATAAAAAGGGTACATCTACTCTCTGGACGACGACTGGTAGGGATCTAGCTCGCGACTCCCTCACCTCGATCTGAAGAAGCAGCAGCTGGAGCAACAGGAACAGGAGCAGACGTCCCTGGGGAAAAAGACACCACGACGGGTGTGAGAACTACATCCCACAGTAGTTCTCAGTGGGTGCCGTCAACAAGCCCAACGGTCTGCCCACTAAGTCTACTAGAGGCCTGATGAAACAAATGCAGTGCTAAAGGAAAAAAGCCGAAAAATAAACTCTACAGCTACTATGCCCCTATCTAGATGCTCAAAAAGTGGAACAGATGAAAATATGATGCATCTACTAACATATCAGTATAGTCACCCAATCTGAACTGACTGCCTTCTCAGGTCCAGTCAAACCTGTGTTACGGAATTTGAGTTGGCGTATTTCGTGAAAAGTGTTAAGTCTTGAAGATTGAAGATGAAAGAACTTTGGATCATATACCTCAATCTCAAGAAAGAAGAATTCAAAAGGATCAGGTATGTTTAACTAATTAATTTTGGTGATCCGAATACTTCTTGTAGTGTAGAAACACCTGGAAGAATGTTTAATTGCATAAAAATCAAAAACTGGACATGGGACATGTTCAGGATCCGGATCGGGCCTTGCAATCCGGATCCCGAAGGGTGTTCGTTCATACACTGGTTCAATCCGGATCGCAGCATCTCATGATCCGGATCCCGAACACTAGTTTTACCTTTTTTACTTACACGATCCGGATCAGGATTTGCAATCCGGATCCCGAACGTTGACTGTCACGCCCCGGGGGTTCTAACGCGCGGAAGATGGAGCCACCTGTGCCCCTAAATTAGCATACTTATTTTTTTTTTATTTTTTTTTTGAAAATAAGACCGCCCCGGCGCGTGCACAGACCCGCCGCATATACAAATTCACTCTGCAAACGGGCAGAGTCTCCTTTGTATATGCACGGCGTCCTGATTACAAAGATCACATAAACATGCCTTTAACCACACTAGACCGATTGCCAATCACATACAACCATTTTCAACAACATACAATCAGTTTCCGCAGTAATAAAGAGGCCGACTATTTTTGAAAGGATAAAACCACAGGGTTTTGAAAGCGATGCCCACCCGACATCAGGTTTTATAACACTAGTTTCGAAATCACATAAATCCCCAGAATTTGAAATCGGTGCCCACACGGCACCCATATTTTTAAAACAGTTTTCACAACAGTTATCTTGTCCCTATTTGTAGTTTGAAAGCGGCCAAGCCAATAAGTGAGAACAAAACACCCATCCAAAAGGGGTGTCGAATAGCCCAACATCCACATCGATCCCACGGGGGTATCGCGATCCACAACTAGCTACAACGCGTAATGAAATGAACAAGGAAGGTAAAGCAAACCGTATCTGTGGCCCCACAGGGGCCAGAAGATCGCTCACGCGGCCTCACCAACGACCTAGCGCTCGGCCCTGGACGGACTGGGCGAACCTGTCACGGAGTGGGGAGTCAGTGACCAGAAATAATAACAAAAGCAATAAAGGCTAAAGTAAGGCAAACCCTGATAAGAACCAGAGCAGTCAACAATGAAGCACCCTGTGCAACCCACACAACGCAGAACCCCGTGCAACGATACCCTGCAGAACCTTGTGCAACCAAAACCGGGCACCTCCCCCGGCAACCACACCGAGCACCTGCCTCGGAACCCCTGCCGAGCACCTGCCTTGGCCGCCGAGCACCCGCCTCGGCATCACCGCTCACACCCCCCACCCACGGGGGCCCCCATTCCTAACGTCACCATCACGTGGGGTACACGGGTCAACGTACCACTTTTCCGGAAAAGCACACCCTTGCGGTGGCCAAACCGCCGGTGTGCGTGTAGCAATCTCGAGCCTTGACCGAGCACCAACCTCGGCCAACCAGACTGAGCACCAACCTCGGTAAACCAGACCGAGCACCTGCCTCGGCTGTCTCCCAGAACATGATGTATCGTCGGGCACAGCGACCCTCAGTCGTCATAACCATAGCGATAATAAAACATAAGCATAAACGGGGTTAGCAACATTTCAACACGTCAAACCTTTGCTCTTACCAATTGCTCTCGTTCCCCGACTCAAGAACTGTCGGGAGACGAACCCACCTTTCGATGTCCGTCTGGTCATACCGATCACCGTCTCCCTCGCTAGTACGCTCCAAACAACCCCACTGTTGTTCGGAGGGGCGAACTGCCCATCCAATCTTCCACCGCGGCGTTCATTGAGCCCGAAAGTCCACGTCACCCCTCACAAGACATAAATGACAATAACGAAAACATACACACAGATGTTCTAAGGGGTACCCACCTAGAACGCGAAGAAAAGGTCGCGCAGGAAATCCCAGTTGAAAATCCTCCCACCTTAATTCCGAAAAACCAAGGTAGAAAAATAATGTTAAAAACATCATCGCGGTCAAAAACACACAAAAGCGGGGCGAAACGGGCCAAAAACGGAGCTTCCAGGCTCTTTGGCTGCAGTCGGGTGCACGGGTCCAGGCGTGGACCGGGCCCACGGCTCAGAGGAAGCGGCGGCGTAAACCGGGCTCACCCCGGGGGCGTGCACCAACCAGAATGGGCCGGGCCGGTGCACGACAGGGCGCGCACCGGGCTCACGCGCTCCCGGCCGCGGCGGCAGCGCCGGGTGCACGCCTGGCGCGTGCACCGCGCGGTCTGGGCTGGGCCGGCGCACGCGCCGTGAGCCGGGTCCTCACCACCGGGCTGCGGGGGCGTGCGCGGGTGCACGCCTGGCGCGTGCACCGCGCGGTCTGGGCTGGGCCGGCGCACGCGCCCGTGAGCCGGGTCCTTACCACCGGGCTGCGGGGGCGTGCGCCGGGTGCACGCCTGGCGCGTGCACCGCGCAGCCTGGGCCGGGCTGGCGCACGCGCCCGTGCGCCGGGTCCGCTCTTCCTGGCCGTGTGGGCGTGCGCCGGGTGCACGGCTGGCCTGGTGGACCGCGCGGCCTGAAGCCGTACGGGGGATGAACAGTAAACCCTATTTTCGCCCCCCGCGGCTCCGGTTTCGCGATTTTAACTCCGTTTTCGCTCCCGTGCGACTCCGGCGACGACCCCGTGGGCATGATAACGGCGGCGGCGGCCTCCCGTTCAACGACGGCGGCGGCGGCCTCCCGTTCAACACCATGTATTGCCCATGACAACCACAAAAGGAAAACCTCATATCGAAAAATAACCGGGGAGACCCGAACCGCTCACCATGTTTTCGCCGATAAGGGAGGAAAGGAAGAGGATCGTCCTGCTCTCGTTCGCCGGGTTCCGCAGATCGTCCTTCCTTCTCCCCGTCTCCGTCTCGTCGCCTCGGTTCCTCACGCCCACGGTCGAAAAGAGAGGAAATATGAATTGGGGTTTTTTTCCCTTTTTCTTTCTTAAAAGTGCCGCCTTAAACCCTAGCCGTCAAGAGAGAAAGCCAAGGAGGAAAAACCCTACGGCCCTTGGTTTTAAAGAAACCCTAAAAATAACCGGCGGCTAAAATTGTCTCGAAAAGCGTGTCGATCGCTCGCACGGATCCCGGAGCACCTAAAGGGGGTCTAAACTTCAAAATTAAATTCCGGGAGATCCCGGGGTCGGAATTCAAATCCGATCGCGCCACCGTTCACCGTTTTGCGAGTTCTACCACCTAAAAATATCCGCAAACCCCGACGATCAACCCAAAAATTCTCGAATTTCAACCCCTCCTTAATCAGCTGAAAAATATTTAACTAGGACCCAAAACGAAAACCGTAAGATCGAGGTACCACCAAATGAATAAAATAATCCACTGACATAAAAAGATAGAAGGTCCGATCACAGCAGGATTCCGTCCGATTGCCTCGAAAAGCGTGCCGGCCACTTAGCACGGATTCTGGTGCACCACTCAAAAGCAAACGCTTTGACCCCCATTCCGGGAGATCCGCAAATCGGAATCCGAATCCGTTCGCTTTGCCGCCCTCCGTTTTTCGAGCTCAATCGCAGAAAAATACTCGTGGTCCAGGCCAGCCCATTGCAGAAAACACAGTGAAAAGTTTTCCCCAACAGTCCCGTCAAAATAAGAGGGAGGTATGCAAGGGCAATGGAATGCCAGGACTCTACATCACTCACCACTTAAAACAAGTTTCGTCCTCGAAACTTAACCCTGGTCTGCAACGAATGAAGCTGGGTAGCACTCCTCCATCTTTGACCCCGGTTCCCAAGTCGCTTCACGTTCTTCCTGGTAGCTCCACAGCAGTGATCATCCATCATCCCAATCCAGTATGCAGGTTCGAAACATAACTTCGAGAATCCGGATCACTCGTTCGGACTGTCCATCGGTCTGGGGGTGAAACGCCGTGCTGAAGTGTGGTTTAGTCTCTAGAGCTCGCTATAGACTTTGCCAAAGGTTCGACACCAGCCAAGTGTCTCTAGTCCACGCCATACGAATGGGTGGGAAGAGAGTTGACTTCGTCAGTCGCTCCACTGTGACTTAAACTGCATCGTGCCCTTGATGCGATGCAGAAAACCCGTGGTGGATTCCATGCTGATTCGCTCCCATTTCCACTCTGGTACAGGTAGAGATTGTAGTTTTCCCCCACCGGGCGCTGACGTTCGAACTTTACTGGTTAATCATCCAAACAACGGGCAGTGAACTGTGTTACATCCCCCCTCGGTTTAGTCCACCAAAGATTCTGCTTGAGGTCCTTGTACATCTTCGTGTCACCTGGATGCGCCGCATAGGGAGCGCAGTGTGCCTCCGACAATATCTCTTCCTTCAACTCTGGCAGCTCGGGAACACAATTCCGCCCTCGAAAATGTATCGTGCCGTTCGCACTCGCCGAAAAGTCGCTCACGTGGTCAGGGGGGATTTGTCTCGAATAAGCTGTACCTGTGCGCCTGTCCTCAGGCCTCTCAGGATTTTTCTAATAGGGTTGGCTTGGCCATCGAGGATAAGAGTCGCGCGACCGTACCGGCCCTGCTGAGTAATCGCGCTTATCGATTCCTCCTCGATTTGGCCCTCCCCGCTCAAGACATCTGCTCACATTTCTTAGACTTAGCAAATAGCTTCTGGTCCCTGAGATTCCAGAGAGTAACCCGCAAGTGCTTCTCTCAGTTGGTTGAAGAGGTCACCAATCCTGGGCTTGTCCTTCATTGTATCCTTGTTCATCTTCCTGTAGTTGATGTGCCGGCGTAAGATTCTGTCCTTCTTTCGCACGAAGAGGACGGGTGCGCCCCCAAGGCGACACCCTCGGCTTGATGAACTCCTTGTCTAGAAAGTCTCTTAGTTGTGCCTGGTAGAAGCTCGAAAGAGAGGATGACCTCACGCAATGCTTCGAGGCACCCGAGTCATACTTCCCAACCCGCACCGAAGAGCCCCTAAAAGCCCAATACAACCAACCCGACAACAAGGGAAAGATCACACTAACACCCTCACGAGGCTCCGAGAGGTGCCAGCTAAGCAGGCTGGGTTACTAACTACCAGTAACTCTCCCCCGAGGGCAACGAACTCACCCGTCACCAACACGGACCGCTCCCACCCGTCACCCACACGGGCCACCTCCACCCGTCACCAACACGAGTCACAAGCTTGGAGCATATCCACCGTCCCGGATTACCCGCTCTGGCGGTCCGTCTGACCGGGCGACGATCAAAACCAGAGTTAGGCTTCAGCTCTAAGGCCTACCACAAGGTCTACCCTACGGAAAGGGCTGCGTACAAGGCATCCTAGCCGAGAGTGACCAGTGCCAAAGCTCCAAGCAGTCGACAGATCCCCATGACCCACACCTGCCTCACGAGATCAACGACCCAAAATGCTCACAACTAAGCCTCATAAATATGCCCTGGTCACGGGAAGCTGGCGACAAGACTCACAAGGTCAGGTCCTACCTCCGTCCCGACACCGACGAGGTGCGACCCTCTTGTGCAGAACGCAGGAACTCGACCCAGAGCTACCGGCATCACCCAGCGTCCAAAGCTAAACCTCCTAATAAAAAGTCGCCACTCACGCGCACTTGTGTAAAGCGAGACACAGCTTCTCCAACCCAAAATCGAGCCCTAACGAACAAGATTTACTAGCCCTGGGGGTCTCCTTTTTCAATCCAAAGGGGGACCCCAAGACCCCCATCACGTCGATCTCTACAACCATCACCGCGCCTACAGTAAAAAGCCGAACTATGGGTAACAACCGTAGGGGAAGAGTCCCCGCTCCCACCCCTACCTTGTCCAAGACGCAAAACGAATCGGCCGACTAGCCGCTGTAGCCTAACACCCGATGACCCAGAAGGTACTACCTAGACAAAAGGTTATCCAGTTACTCACGACCGACAAAACGGCCGACACACTAACAAACACCGGTGGGATACACTACCACCCGCCACCGTTACTAACAATGACCAGAGCGTCGGCAGAGAAAAGGGGTTCGGGAAAACGAAAACCGTCGCAACGATCTGCGGTACTAACAGCCGCAGCAAGTGCAAGAACACCGTCAGCAGACCCACCGTGTCCTGTGCTGGTTGCCTAATCCACTGATTCCTAGCAACCATCAAGGCCCCGGTGGCAGCCGGCCCCGACCCAAACCTCCAAATCAACCCGACTACACTAGCACATCACCCAAGCTAAACCGAAAAACACAAACTGAACGATCCCGCACTCTCGCATCTCTACGCATCTATACCCTGATCATTCCATTGGTTAGTAGCTAGTGATGATACACCCCGTGGATGTTGGACAACGTCTACTGTGGTTAGAGTTGTTTCTCTCTGATACCATCTTAATCTGTCACGCCCCGGGGGTTCTAACGCGCGGAAGATGGAGCCACCTGTGCCCCTAAATTAGCATACTTATTTTTTTTTTATTTTTTTTTTTGAAAATAAGACCGCCCCGGCGCGTGCACAGACCCGCCGCATATACAAATTCACTCTGCAAACGGGCAGAGTCTCCTTTGTATATGCACGGCGTCCTGATTACAAAGATCACATAAACATGCCTTTAACCACACTAGACCGATTGCCAATCACATACAACCATTTTCAACAACATACAATCAGTTTCCGCAGTAATAAAGAGGCCGACTATTTTTGAAAGGATAAAACCACAGGGTTTTGAAAGCGATGCCCACCCGACATCAGGTTTTATAAAACTAGTTTCGAAATCACATAAATCCCCAGAATTTGAAATCGGTGCCCACACGGCACCCATATTTTTAAAACAGTTTTCACAACAGTTTTCTTGTCCCTATTTGTAGTTTGAAAGCGGCCAAGCCAAAAAGTGAGAACAAAACACCCATCCAAAAGGGTTGTCGAATAGCCCAACATCCACATCGATCCCACGGGGGTATCGCGATCCACAACTAGCTACAATGCGTAATGAAATGAACAAGGAAGGTAAAGCAAACCGTATCTGTGGCCCCACAGGGGCCAGAAGATCGCTCACGCGGCCTCACCAACGACCTAGCGCTCGGCCCTGGACGGACTGGGCGAACCTGTCACGGAGTGGGGAGTCAGTGACCAGAAATAATAATAAAAGCAATAAAGGCTAAAGTAAGGCAAACCCTGATAAGAACCAGAGCAGTCAACAATGAAGCACCCTGTGCAACCCACACAACGCAGAACCCCGTGCAACGATACCCTGCAGAACCTTGTGCAACCAAAACCGGGCACCTCCCCCGGCAACCACACCGAGCACCTGCCTCGGAACCCCTGCCGAGCACCTGCCTCGGCCGCCGAGCACCCGCCTCGGCATCACCGCTCACACCCCCCACCCACGGGGGCCCCCATTCCTAACGTCACCATCACGTGGGGTACACGGGTCAACGTACCACTTTTCCGGAAAAGCACACCCTTGCGGTGGCCAAACCGCCGGTGTGCGTGTAGCAATCTCGAGCCTTGACCGAGCACCAACCTCGGCCAACCAGACCGAGCACCAACCTCGGTAAACCAGACCGAGCACCTGCCTCGGCTGTCTCCCAGAACATGATGTATCGTCGGGCACAGCGACCCTCAGTCGTCATAACCATAGCGATAATAAAACATAAGCATAAACGGGGTTAGCAACATTTCAACACGTCAAACCTTTGCTCTTACCAATTGCTCTCGTTCCCGGACTCAAGAACTGTCGGGAGACGAACCCACCTTTCGATGTCCATCTGGTCATACCGATCACCGTCTCCCTCGCTAGTACGCTCCAAACAACCCCACTGTTGTTCGGAGGGGCGAACTGCCCATCCAATCTTCCACCGCGGCGTTCATTGAGCCCGAAAGTCCACGTCACCCCTCACAAGACATAAATGACAATAACGAAAACATACACACAGATGTTCTAAGGGGTACCCACCTAGAACGCGAAGAAAAGGTCGCGCAGGAAATCCCAGTTGAAAATCCTCCCACCTTAATTCCGAAAAACCAAGGTAGAAAAATAATGTTAAAAACATCATCGCGGTCAAAAACACTCAAAAGCGGGGCGAAACGGGCCAAAAACGGAGCTTCCGGGCTCTTTGGCTGCAGTCGGGTGCACGGGTCCAGGCGTGGACCGGGCCCACGGCTCAGAGGAAGCGGCGGCGTAAACCGGGCTCACCCCGGGGGCGTGCACCAACCAGAATGGGCCGGGCCGGTGCACGACAGGGCGCGCACCGGGCTCACGCGCTCCCGGCCGCGGCGGCAGCGCCGGGTGCACGCCTGGCGCGTGCATCGCGCGGTCTGGGCTGGGCCGGCGCACGCGCCCGTGAGCCGGGTCCTCACCACCGGGCTGCGGGGGCGTGCGCCGGGTGCACGCCTGGCGCGTGCACCGCGCGGTCTGGGCTGGGCCGGCGCACGCGCCCGTGAGCCGGGTCCTTACCACCGGGCTGCGGGGGCGTGCGCCGGGTGCACGCCTGGCGCGTGCACCGCACAGCCTGGGCCGGGCTGGCGCACGCGCCCGTGCGCCGGGTCCGCTCTTCCTGGCCGTGTGGGCGTGCGCCGGGTGCACGGCTGGCCTGGTGGACCGCGCGGCCTGAAGCCGTACGGGGGATGAACAGTAAACCCTATTTTCGCCCCCCGCGGCTCCGGTTTCGCGATTTTAACTCCGTTTTCGCTCCCGTGCGACTCCGGCGACGACCCCGTGGGCATGATAACGGCGGCGGCGGCCTCCCGTTCAACGACGGCGGCGGCGGCCTCCCGTTCAACACCATGTATTGCCCATGACAACCACAAAAGGAAAACCTCATATCGAAAAATAACCGGGGAGACCCGAACCGCTCACCATGTTTTCGCCGATAAGGGAGGAAAGGAAGAGGATCGTCCTGCTCTCGTTCGCCGGGTTCCGCAGATCGTCCTTCCTTCTCCCTGTCTCCGTCTCGTCACCTCGGTTCCTCACGCCCACGGTAGAAAAGAGAGGAAATATGAATTGGGGTTTTTTTTCCTTTTTCTTTCTTAAAAGTGCCGCCTTAAACCCTAGCCGTCAAGAGAGAAAGCCAAGGAGGAAAAACCCTACGGCCCTTGGTTTTAAAGAAACCCTAAAAATAACCGGCGGCTAAAATTGTCTCGAAAAGCGTGTCGATCGCTCGCACGGATCCCGGAGCGCCTAAAGGGGGTCTAAACTTCAAAATTAAATTCCGGGAGATCCCGGGGTCGGAATTCAAATCCGATCGCGCCACCGTTCACCGTTTTACGAGTTCTACCACCTAAAAATATCCGCAAACCCCGACGATCAACCCAAAAATTCTCGAATTTCAACCCCTCCTTAATCAGCTGAAAAATATTTAACTAGGACCCAAAACGAAAACCGTAAGATCGAGGTACCACCAAATGAATAAAATAATCCACTGACATAAAAAGATAGAAGGTCCGATCACAGCAGGATTCCGTCTGATTGCCTCGAAAAGCGTGCCGGCCACTTAGCACGGATTCTGGTGCACCACTCAAAAGCAAACGCTTTGACCCCCATTCCGGGAGATCCGCAAATCGGAATCCGAATCCGTTCGCTTTGCCGCCCTCCGTTTTTCGAGCTCAATCGCAGAAAAATACTCGTGGTCCAGGCCAGCCCATTGCAGAAAACACAGTGAAAAGTTTTCCCCAACAGTCCCGTCAAAATAAGAGGGAGGTATGCAAGGGCAATGGAATGCCAGGACTCTACATTGACGTTTGGTGAAACTGTATGAACGATCCGGATCGGGGACTTCGATCCGGATCCCGAACAAGTGTTTTTCTGGAAACCGTCTTTCTTGCTACTGCAATCCGGATCGTCCAATTGCAATCCGGATCGCCGTCGGTAAAATTTTCCAGAAAAGGCTGTTTTTGATCCTTATCTTCTTCCAATGGTTTCTAACCTATAAATAGGCCCTTTATACATTTTCTAGGGCATCCACATATTGGAAAATAACGGGACTTAATAGAAAAATATAGCCGAAAGGAAAAAGATCCACATATAGAGAAGAAAGGAAATCAATAGATTAATTCTATGTTTCTTCATCTATATTGATTGATTTGATTCTAGGTTTTCCAAACTCAGATTTTGAGTAGAATCAAATCAATGAATACTTAGATGGTATTTCCGATCTATTTCTAATCTAAGTATTCGGCGGATCATCACCACCCAAAAACAACGATTTACCCCAAATCGGCGCGTGGACTCGCGTGGCCTTGTGGATTCAAGGTGCAACCGCTCTCGTGGATTCGGAGCGAGGTACGTTCGTGGATTCGAAGCGTGCTACTGGGTGAAGACCGTGGATTCGGTCGGACGTCGTGGACTCGACGTTGGACGCTGTGGATTCAGCGTTGGGCGCGGATCGTGGATTCGAGAAGCGTCGTGGAGCGAGCGGAGAAGATCTACTAGGAGCGTATGGTAAAAGGTTGAGTCGTCTGTGAGTACGTTATATCACCTTGTACGTGTGTTAATTCTAGTGGATTTCGCCGTGTTATCGGTCCCGTGGTTTTTTACTCCGGTTTGGAGTTTTTCCACGTAAAAATCTTGCGTGTTATTTTTTTTTCCGCATTGGGTTTTATTGCGCAATGATTTTTTGAGTGTTTATTGTTTACACCTATTCACCCCCCTCTAGGTGTTTTTTCCCCTATTTAGATCCTTATTAATATAACCCAACAAGTGGTATCAGAGCGGGAATAGGGTTGTAAACAATGGTTGAAGGTGGAAACATCAATCGACCCCCTTTCTTTGATGGAACAAATTATGCGTACTGGAAAGTACGGATGAAAGCCTTTTTAATTTCCATCGACGAAAGGGTGTGGCAATCAATTGAATTAGGATGGTCTAATCCAACTGAAATTATTTCTGATGTTCGCACCTTAAAACCTAGGTCGAAATGGACCAAGGAAGAGATAGATTCATCTTCTTACAATGGCAAAGGAATTAATGCTCTATTTAATGCTTTGTCACAAACAGAGTTCTCTCGCGTCTCGGCATGTGAGACTGCGAAAGAAATCTGGGATGTTCTTCAAGTTACGCATGAGGGAACTAACCTAGTGAAGATTCAGAAACTGCAAATGCTTACGAGCAAGTTTGACTCTATCTCTATGGCAGAAAATGAATCTTTCACTGACTATTACACACGATTGCAAGACATCGTAAACTCATGTGCTAACTTGGGAGAGAAGATTCCAGAATTTAAAGTTGTAAGAAAGATTTTAAGAACTCTTCCTGAACGATTTCGCCCGAAGGTCGCAGCCATTGAAACAATTAAACACCCGGACGAAATGCGTGTAGAAGAATTAGTTGGTGCTTTACAAACTTATGAAATGACATTTCCTACTAACTATTCTTCTGGAAAGGCATCCTCTTCTAAGTCTTCAGGTTATGCATTGAAATCAACAAAGAAGAAGACGCGGATTCATCCTCCTCGGACGATGACGAGAACCTATCTATGGAGGACTTTGAGAAGCAGCTCGCTCTCTTGACAAGGAAGTTTCGCCGCAACTTTCGAAGGGGTAATTCAAGCAAAACTCCATCCTTCGGAAAGTCGAAGAAAGGCAAGGGTTCTTCAAGCTACAAGTCAAGAAAGCAAGAGAACTTCTCAAAGGATAAGAAAAGTTCAGAGGGACAAGTACAGTGCTTCAAATGTCGAGGCTACGGCCACATTGCAACGGAGTGTCCCAACAAGAATCCGGCAAAGAAGAAAGCGATGCAAGTCGTTACTTGGGATGACAACTCCACGTCAAATGAGTCATCCTCAAGTGATGAAGAAGACAACGCGACAGCATTCCACGCGTCCACTACATCTTCACCCTTCATGTGCTTAATGGCAAGTACCTCCGATTCCTTGTCCAACTCCTCTGTTGAAAAGAACGCAACGGACGATGAATCGAGCAATTCTGAAGGTGAAGATTTTGCTCTTGCCTACCATAAGCTTTTGAGGGATTCAAAGAAACTGGCAAAGCAAAACCGGGGTTTGAGAGGGAGATTGCAGGATCTCGAAGAAGAAGTAAAAAGGTATCTTCTCTCTCAAACGCTCTTGAAGTGGAAAGGGATAATTTAGTCAAAGCAAATGTTTCCCTTCAAGAGTCCAATGAGCTTTTCGAGAAAGAACATGAGAAATGGTGGACAAAGCGAATTACTTCTTGAAGCTCTACGGCGAGGCTCGACAGGAAAAATGGAAATGACAAAGACCATACTCCAACTAAAGATGACTTAAAGAGATTTTCTTCTGGAAGGAGTAAGTTGGACAGGCTTCTTGGTCTTGGTCAAACAAATAAGTTCGGCCTCGGATACACTCAAACTGGAGACATTCCAAGTTCGAGTGGGACAGTTTTTGTGCCTCAGTCGGTATCTCCTCCTCCGACACCGGAATTCACGACAAGCAACGACAACAAGCCTACTTCATCCTCCTCGGGATCGTCAAGATCTAAGGTATGTTTTCGTTGTGGCATTTCAGGGCACATAAGGAGAAATTGCAAGACGGGAGCCAAACGCACACCTCAAGCACCTCTTGCAATGACTACCAAAAGGGTGATTCCTCAGAAATCAATGCAAACTCATTCAAAGGAAAAGAGCCTTGGTAGTTCACCGCTCAAGACGACATCATCAAGGAGCAGCAATCTTCAACAAGACGCTTTCACCTAGGAGATAACTTCACGACCATTACCGACGCATTCCAAAAAGGTTTGGGTGCGCAAAGGTGAAATTTTTCCTTGTCTTGTTACCAATGTTTCCTTGCATGCATATGATAGTTCGTCTTGGTATCTGGATAGCGGGTGTTCCCGTCATATGACCGGTGACAAAAACTGTTTTCAAACATTTGAGAAAATCTCCGGAGGACTTGTTGTTTTCGGAGATGGTCGGTCTTCCAAAATTGTTGGAAAGGGAACGGTAGCTATTCCAGATGGCCCGGTTCTAAATAATGTGTTATTTGTTCATGGCCTTAAGACTAACCTCATAAGCATAAGTCAACTTTGTGATAATGGTTATTCAGTTAATTTTTCATCTGATGAATGCACTGTAACTGACAAGAACCATGCTTTCTTTTTAAAAGGGGTTAGATCAGAAAACAATTGTTATGTAGTTCCTCATAAAATTTCTGAAAAATGTAACCTAGCATCTTTGAAAAATGAAACACTTTGGCATGAAAGGCTAGGTCACATAAACTTTAAGGAACTTGCTAGAATTTCAAACAAAGATGTGGTCAAGGGGGTTCCTAAACTTTCTTTTGAACAAAACATTGTGTGTGGCGGTTGCCAAAAGGGAAAACAGTCTAGGACTGCACACAAGAACTTGAACCACATAGGTACAAAACGGCCTTTGGAACTTTTGCACATGGACTTAATGGGGCCAACTCGTCAACCATCTTGGGAGGTAAATGGTATATTTTCTTATTGGTTGATGATTTCTCTAGATATACTTGGGTAGCATTTTTAAAAGAAAAAGCTGATACTTTTGATTCTTTTCACGAAATTTGCCATCGTATTATGATTGAAAAGAATGAAAAGATTACTCGAGTTAGAAGTGATAGAGGTGGAGAATTCATAAATTCCAAATTCATTGATTTTTGCACTTCTAATGGCATTAAACATGAATTCTCAGCACCTTATACACCTCAACAAAATGGTGTAGTCGAGCGCAAAAACAGGGTCGTACAGGAGATGGCACGTGTTATGCTTCATAGCCGGAACCTACCTTTATATTTTTGGGCTGAAGCGGTGAACACTGCTGTCTATGTAATTAATCGAGTGTATTTGCGCCCGGGGACTTTGAATACACCATATGAACTATGGTTTTGTAGAAAACCTAACATCAAATATTTTCGTATCTTTGGGAGTCGGTGTTTTATTTTACGTGATCGCGAGAATCTTGGAAAATTTGACTCTCGAAGTGACGAAGGGATTTTCTTAGGTTATTCTACAAACAGTAGAGCATATCGAGTTTTTAACTTAGAATCTAAGACGATCGTAGAATCGATAAATGTTAAGGTAGATGAAGCTTTTCACTTTGAATCTGAAAAATCTACCCTCGATATCTCTCTTGATGATGATACACCTGCTAATGCATCTTCTTCTAACAATTCTTTCGATAATAATGATGCATCTAACGGTTCTTCAAGTTTATCTGATGTGCAGGAATCATCTCGTGTACCTCCGACTACTCCTCTACCTCAAACGTTACGCATCTCCAAGGATCACCCTGAATCGAACATCATTGGAGATCCACAAGAAGGAGTTAGAACACGGAGACAATTGGTTTGCGGATTTGCATGCTATGTATCTCAAATCGAACCAAAGAATGTTGATGAAGCTCTCCAAGATGACTACTGGATTAAAGCAATGCAGGAAGAGCTCCATCAATTTGAGCGAAACAAAGTCTGGGAATTAACGAAGCCTCCGAAGCAACACAATGTGATAGGTACCAAATGGATTTTCAAGAACAAGAAAAATGAAGATGGTACTATCATCAGGAACAAAGCAAGGTTAGTTGCTCAAGGCTACTCTCAAGTAGAAGGTATAGACTTTGATGAAACTTTCGCCCCTGTAGCTAGACTCGAGTCCATTCGTATCTTATTTGCGATTGCTTGTCATTTTAAAATCAAATTATTTCAAATGGACGTTAAGAGCGCCTTTTTAAATGGGTTTTTAAATGAGGAAGTTTATGTGGCTCAACCGAAAGGTTTTGTGGATCATAAACTACCTAACCATGTTTTTCGTCTGAAAAAGGCTCTTTACGGTCTGAAACAAGCACCGCGAGCATGGTACGAAAGGTTGACAAAGCACCTTTTGGAAAAGGGCTATACTCGAGGGGGAGCTGACAGGACTCTCTTTGTGAAGCATTATCAAAACAATTTCATAGTTGCACAAATCTATGTCGATGACATTGTATTTGGCGCAACAAGAGATAATGATGCTTCTAAATTCGCGGAGACCATGGAAAGCGAATTTGAGATGTCCATGATGGGCGAATTGACTTATTTTCTTGGATTACAAGTTAAACAAAACGATGAAGGTATTCACTTGTGTCAATCCAAGTATGCAATGGAGTTGGTCAAAAAGTTTGATCTTGAAAATTCTAAGGATTTTCCGACTCCAATGGGAACTAGCCATAAGGGACTTGGAAGTGAATCACATAGTGAGAATGTAGACGAGAAACTGTATCGCAGTATGATTGGAAGTCTACTATATCTCACGGCTAGTCGCCCGGATATATCCTTCAGTGTTGGGATTTGTGCGAGATATCAATCAGCACCGAAGGAGGTTCACCTGAAAGCGGTGAAACGGATCATCCGATATATCAAAGGTACAATCAATTTCGGAATTTGGTATCCTATGGGAACAAGTTTGGATATTGTTGGATACTCAGATGCCGATTGGGCTGGATCAGTGGATGATCGGAAAAGCACGAGTGGTGCATGCTTCTATCTTGGCCATTGCCTTGTTGCATGGCACAGTAAAAAGCAGAATTGCATAGCACTCTCGACTGCCGAAGCGGAGTACATTTCTGCAGGAAGTTGTTCAACCCAATTGATTTGGATGAAAAGCGTGTTGAGCGATTTCCGGATTTCAGCATCTTCGGTAACCATTTTATGTGACAACACTAGTGCTATTAACATTTCTAAAAACCCTGTGTTGCACTCTAGAACAAAACATATTGAACTTAGATATCATTTTCTTAGAGAGCTAGTTGAATCAAATATTCTTCAACTGTCATATATTTCAACTGAGGATCAATTAGCTGATATCTTAACAAAACCTTTGGATCAAAAACGTTTTATTCACTTGCGTAAAGCAATTGGCATGCTTTCCTTGAAATAACCTTTTTGAAACCTTTGCTTAGGTTAGGTTTTGTTTTTGTTTTTGTTTTGTTCTTTATCTATGTTTTGTACATAGGACATTAATTGAGCATAAATCATAATTGACTTTAATTGCATCCTTTTCATGCATTTAGAAATTTATTATGCTTTTGATATCATAATATTTCAATGTTGCAATGATCATTTATGTTAATTAAGTCATCTTTTAAGTGATCAAAGTCAATTTCTCTCTCAATGATCTCTTGGTATAGTCATTATCTTATTTGATTGCTTAGTCGAGTATGAATGCGAGATCAATTTTTGGTTGAATACCTTATATATTAAATAATTGATAGCCAATTGAGGGGGAGTCAAAGAAATGTAAAATGCTCAAAAGATGTGGAAAGAGTTACATCCCAATGAGGAGTGTGAAAACTACCACCACATGGAGGAAAGAAAAAGAAAAAGATACTCCATGAATGCAAAGCAAATTTTTGTTTTAAAAATTGTTGATGAAATGCATATTGAAATACTTGACTCAGTCAATTTCATGGTTGGTATAAGGTGGGATTTTTGATAAAAGATGCTCAAAGAGCCACTCCTTCAACAGATTGTCTAGATATATTATCTAACTTATCTGGGATTTCAAACATCTATTGATCTTGGTATTTCATTTTCTTTACCAAAATTGATGATTTGATAAAGGCATTACGCATAAGATCAGGATAGATGTAATTGAAGTTGTTCAACTTTAAGTGTTTTAATTTCGTAAATTTTCGTTTCATTTTTGAGTATTTTTGATAGATTTTGTATAATCTATTTCTTGTTGTATGAAACGATGATTTTTGTTTAAAGTTGATATGGTAAAGTGCTTACATACTTTTTCTGGATTTTATGGAATTTTTCTAAATTTTCTGAAGAAAAAGTTGAAGCCGATCCGGATCGGGGTAAGTGATCCGGATCCCGAACGCAGGATTTTCCTGCGGGTAGCCGATCCGGATCACATTCTCGATCCGATCCGGATCACGGCTAGGGTTTTTATAGAACAAAGGGATTTGATTTCTTTTACCCTAATCTTTTGTTCTCAAGTCTCTAGAGCTTCTCTCTCTAGATTTCTTGCATCTTGGAGCTTCCAAACTCAAGTTCTTCGAATCCAAGTAAGTTTTATTGATCAAAATCTCGGTTTTTCACAGTTTTTCTTTTTCTCAAACGTGAGTTGAAATCTTGGATCTTTTTCGTTTGTGAATGGTTTTTGATCAAATTTCTTTTGAAATAAGAACTCTGGGTAGATTAGTTTTGATTATATGCTGGGTTTTCACCTGATTAACGAATTTTTGGGCTTCGATTTCTAAAAATTCTGTTTTAGGGCATAAAAGAGGAATTTTTGAAAATCATGGATTGATCTATTTTTAAAATTCTTTTTGCAAAACTAATTTGATTCTTAGCTTCTCTACATGATTATGATTGTTTGGGTACAATTTTTCAAATTTTTCAAAATTGACGATTTTTCATGTGTTCTTGAGTTGGTCTTCACAGGACACATTTCTCACTAGCATCAAAATGGTGATCACCTGGATCATTTTCCTACTTGCTGCCATGGTCCATGCTAAGGACACTGCAAAGCCTAAGAAGGCTAAGAGGACTAAAAGAGCTCAGAATGATTCCGATACAGATTCAGAGACTGATTCAATTGACTGGGATAACCTCGAGATCGAGGAAGATGTCCCATTATCTCCAAAGGGAAAGCACCTGCTGAAGCTTCAAAGACAAAGCCTCCGCCTACTGCTGCAGAAAAAGGAAAAGCTCCCATGGACCCAAGTCCAATCGGAACAAGGATGAAAACTGGTGCAAGAAAAAGAGGCAGTGCTCGGGGCATTTCGATTAACGAACCTATTGCTAGCCAGCCTCCCCACAGGAATTCATCAGCTCCACGAGAATCAAGGATTTTGAGAAAAGGGAATGCATTGGTGAGAGACATGTCAATGTCAAACCAATGAAGGAACGATCTGCAGCCTTTGGGATTTTATTTGACCAGGTTGGTCTTGCTCCAATTTGCAACTTTCCTGAAACGACTGGGTACTGTCCACACTCAGTTCGAATGTTTTATCAGAATGCTGCAAGTTTAATTGATCATGATGACGGACGTCGAGAATTTCATACTTTGGTTAAAAATATCAAAATCAAAGTCACTCCCCAACTGATTGGAGAAGTGCTAGGTATGAAAGCCAGATCTGATGGACTCCATTACCTAAAGACTCAAAGCTTCAACGACAACTCCTGGAGAGTTGTAGTCAATGGAATTTGTCTTCCGGATACTTTGTCAACCGGAAATTCTGTTTTCTCCAAAGAGCTTCGAACAGAGTATAAGTATATAAACTTCATTGTCTGCTACAACATTCTTCCCAACATGAATACGAAGGTTCTTCGATGGGATAGGATGTTATTCCTTTATCTTCTTGGAAACCCGGCAGCATTGATGGGAGCAAACTTGAATATTCCTTATCTCATTTGGTCAAGGATGACGCGGTATGTGGAACACTCTCACCCCACAGAGAGACTACCTTATCCATGATAATCATGCGCATCCTTAAAAAGTTTAAAGTCGATACAAGCGCGAGCTCATACATGTACAGTTTGGGCACAATTAATGAGACAACAATTGTAAAGTCTCTATCGACAAAGCAAGATGATCCTCCATCTCCTCCAATCCGACAAAGAGCTCGACCACAAGCAACTACTTCTACAGCCCCTGTTCCTCCATCACAGCAGGCACCTCCATCCACCTCTGATGATGATGCCTCTGTCAGCTCTATCTTTAAAGAACAACAGCGACTCTCAAATGAGCAAGAACGGATGTCACTGAATTCACTGAAATGAGAGGAGAAATTCAAGTAGTGAAAAAGGAGCTGGAAATCATCACTGCCTCTCAAATCACTTTGACCAAGTCAGTCTCTTCAATGAAAAAACTGATGAAGAAAATGTTTGCAAAATGGGATGCACCACCTCTGATGACTCCGACTCTCAGGAGTAATTTTTGTTCTAACTTTCTTTTGCTCTTTGCAGGATTTTCACTTTTCATGTTTGTTTATCTTTTTAACTCTCCTTAAGTTTTTGTAATTATTGGCTTTGTTTTGTGACAAAAAGGGGGAGAGAGTTTAGAGAGAACTTGAACAATGACATGATGTGAAAATGTGTGAATGTGTGAACATTAAGGTAAGTATGATCAACTTCAACTTTGGTTTTATCTTGTGATTTGTTGCATGTCCCTACTAACTATTCGACTAACTATTTGGGCATGTAATATGACTAACAAGTTGATGTTGGACTAACATTTTGACATTTGGTTTTGAATGCTTAGAAGATATGTTGGTTTTAACTATGATTCTCTTACATATCTGAATTCTCAAATGTCATGATGAGAATAAACTCTATCTCTGTATTTGGTTTTGTATGTTTCAATTCTTGAGGTATCTAACGATTTTTTTGTCAAGAATGATTTCTTTGTGCAGAGAGTACAGATGTCTAAGTCTAGAGTCTGTTTTAGGAGTTTATCTCATGTTTTTAATTTTTGGATCTCCATTGTAAATTTTTGTTGTATGGTGATAGCAACAAAAATATCTTTTTGAATTTTCTTTTGTGGATTTGTGTTTTGTCACGAAACCGCCAAAGGGGGAGATTGTTACGGAATTTGAGTTGGCGTATTTCGTGAAAGTATTAAGTCTTGAAGATTGAAGATGAAGAACTTTGGATCATATACCTCAATCTCAAGAAAGAAGAATTCAAAAGGATCAGGTATGTTTAACTAAAGAATTTTGGTGATCCGAATACTTCTTATAGTGTAGAAACACCTGGAAGAATGTTTAATTGCATAAAAATCAAAAACTGGACATGGGACATGTTCAGGATCCGGATCGGGCCTTGCAATCCGGATCCCGAAGGGTGTTCGTTCATACACTGGTTCAATCCGGATCGCAGCATCTCATGATCCGGATCCCGAACACTAGTTTTACCTTTTTGCTTGCACGATCCGGATCAGGATTTGCAATCCGGATCCCGAACGTTGATGTTTGGTGAAACTGTATGAACGATCCGGATCGGGGACTTCGATCCGGATCCCGAACAAGTGTTTTTCTGGAAACCGTCTTTCTTGCTTCTGCAATCCGGATCGTCCAATTCCAATCCGGATCGCCGTCGGTAAAATTTCCAGAAAAGGCTGTTTTTGATCCTTATCTTCTTCCAATGGTTTCTAACCTATAAATAGACCCTTTATTCATTTCTAGGGCATCGGAAAATACGATTAATAGAAAAATATAGCCGAAAGAAAAAATCCACATATAGAGAAGAAAGGAAATCAATAGATTTATTCTATGTTTCTTCATCTATATTGATTGATTTGATTCTAGGTTTTCCATACTCAGATTTTGAGTAGAATCAAATCAATGAATACTTAGATGGTATTTCCGATCTATTTCTAATCTAAGTATTCGGCGGATCATCACCACCCAAAAACAACGATTTACCCCAAATCGGCGCGTGGACTCGCGTGGCCTTGTGGATTCAAGGTGCAACCGCTCTCGTGGATTCGGAGCGAGGTACGTTCGTGGATTCGAAGCGTGCTACTGGGTGAAGACCGTGGATTCGGTCGGACGTCGTGGACTCGACGTTGGACGCTGTGGATTCAGCGTTGGGCGCAGATCGTGGATTCGAGAAGCGTCGTGGAGCGAGCGGAGAAGATCTACTAGGAGCGTATGGTAAAAGGTTGAGTCGTCTGTGAGTACGTTATATCACCTTGTACGTGTGTTAATTCTAGTGGATTTCGCCGTGTTATCGGTCCCGTGGTTTTTTACTCCGGTTTGGAGTTTTTCCACGTAAAAATCTTGCGTGTTATTTTTTTTTCCGCATTGGGTTTTTCGCAATGATTTTTTGAGTGTTTATTGTTTACACCTATTCACCCCCCGGGTTTTTGTTTTAGGAGAGTTTAACCTGGGGGGGGCCCCACGGGGGCCGCGGGCCGCGCGGGCCTGCGGGCCGCGCGCATGGGCGGCGGGCACCGCAGGGGCCCCGCGCGGGCGGCCTGGGGCCGCGCGGGCAAAAGGGCGCGCGCTTGGGCGCGCGGCACCGCAGGGGCACCGCGGGGGCGCGGGCCCGCGCGGGCCTGCGGGCCGCGCGCATGGGCGCGCGGAACCGCGGGGCGCCGCGCGGGGACGCGGGCAGGGGCTCGCGCGGGCGGAGCGGCGCGCGGGCCTGCGGATCAGCGCTCACGCTTGGAGCGCGGCACCGCAGGGGCACGCGGGGGCGGCAGCGGACCGCGCGGGCCTGCGGGCCGCGCGCTGGCGCGCGGCACCGCAGGGGCCCCGCGCGGGCGGCCGCGGGCCGCGCGGGCCTGCGGGGCGCGCGCTTGGGCGCGCGGCACCGCAGGGGAACCGCGGCGGGCGGCCGCGGGCCGCGCGGGCTGCGGGCCGCGCGCATGGGCACGCGGCACCGCAGGGGCCCCGCGCGGGCGGCCGCGGGTCCGCGCGGCCTGCGGCCGCGCGCTGGGGCGCGGCACCGCAGTGGGCCCCGCGCGGGCGGCCGCTGGCCGCGGGGGCCTGCGGGCCGCGCGCATGGTCGCGCGGCACCGCAGGGGCCCCGCGGGGCCCGCCCCCCCGCCGCGCGCGCGGGGCGCGCGGGGGGCCCGCGCGGGGGCCGCGGGCCGGCGGGCCGCGGGCCGCGCGCATGGGCTCGCGGCACGCAGGGGCCCCGCGCGGGCAGCCGCGGGCCTGCGGGCCCGCGCGCTTGGCGCGCGGCACCGCAGGGGCCCCGCGCGGGCAGCCGCGGGCCGTGCGGGCATGCGGACCGCGCGCTTGGGCCCGCAGGGGCCCCGCGGGGGCAGCCCTTGTGCCGCAGGGCTGGGTTTTGAGCCGTGCAGCTGCGCCGCCTTGTCCGCGCAGGCTGCGACTCGGCGTCGCGCCGCGGCGTGTGCGCGATGGTTTTTCCGCGCAACGCGCGGCGTTTCTCGTCGCCGCGATGGTTTTTTCCTTCGCCTTTGTTTGCGCGGTTTTGACCGCAGGTTTTTCTGATCCCGATTTACCTCCTCCTCTCACAGTTGTGGCATGGTGTTAGCTTCTACGCGGCCGGTGGCGCGTATTTGCCGCATGGTGCTGTGGGATCGCATCGGGACCTCCGTTTGGCGCGCGGTTTTGCAGATTCTTCACAGGTGCGTTGGGTTTTCTCCCGGAAGTATGGTATGCTCATAATACTTCCGAATGTAAGGTATTGTAACCCCTTTTTACATTATACCTCTGTCCACTGACTGTTGGACAGCCATGATATGTTGAGGGTATATACCACTGGCTGAGTTACCAGATGGGTATATACCACTGGCCGAGTTACCAGATGGGATAAATCACTGGCTGAGCTACCAGATGAGCAGATACCACTGGCAGAGTCACCAGATGGGTAGATACCACTGGCCGAGTTACCAGATGGGTATAAATCACTGGCTGAGCTACCAGATGAGCAGATACCACTGGCTGAGTTACCAGATGGGTAGATACCACTGGCCGAGTCACCAGATGGGTATAAATCACTGGCTGAGCTACCAGATGAGCAGATACCACTGGCAGAGTTACCAGATGGGTAGATACCACTGGCCGAGTTTCCAGATGGGTATAAATCACTGGCTGAGCTACCAGATGAGCAGATACCACTGGCTGAGTTACCAGATGGGTAGATACCACTGGCCGAGTCACCAGATGGGTATAAATCACTGGCTGAGCTACCAGATGAGTAGATACCACTGGCCGAGTTACCAGATGGGTATGAATCACTGGCTGAGTTACCAGATGAGCGGATACCACTGGCTGAGTTACCAGATGAGCGGATACCACTGGCTGAGTTACCAGATGGACAGATACCACTGGCCGAGTCACCAGATGGGTATGAATAGCACTGGCCGAGTTACCAGATGGACGAATATCACTGGCTGAGTTACCAGAAGAGTAAATACCACTGGCTGAGATACCAGATGGATGAATACCTCTGGTTGAGTTACCAGATGAGTAAATAACACTGGCCGAGCTACCAGATGAATAAGTACCACTGGCTGTGTTACCAGATGGAGGAATACCACTGGTTGAGTTACCAGATGAGTAAATAACACTGGCCGAGCTACCAGATGAGTAAGTATCACTGGCTGAGTTACCAGATGAATGAATGCCCCTGGCCGAGTCACCGGGTGGGTAATTGCCCTGGCTGAGTTACCAGGTAGTTAATTGAATGAAATGGAGACGACTTTTTAATGTCATGTGAAAGTTCAGCATTTCCAGTGCGGGGGCGGAAACTACGAGCGGCTATGCCTATAACCAGTTCTTGTTTGATAGGGTTGTAGATGACAGTCGTTCAGAATTTCCAGGCCTCCCGTAAGGGAGATTGAGAACTTTCTCTGCATTGCATTGAAACACATAGTGGTAGATTCTTTTCCAGCATAAATATCTATCTATCTATCTATCTATCTATCTATCTATCTATCTGTTTTTGGTCTCCAGCGGACTCAGTGGGCGTACCACGGGTTTTGGCGTCGGTACCCACTGAGATCTGCCTGTGGCAGTAGATCTCACCCCCGCTGTGATGACAGGTGTTCCTGAGGTGATCGTTCCAGGTTTGGCTCGTTCGGAGTTTTCTGACCGGGGTAAGGAGCGTGGCCGACTAGTTCCTACCGAGTCTGTGGAGTCTGTGTTAGAGTCACTTGTACTTTTGGTTTCCACTTTTGTACCTTTGCTTTGGGGAGTAGTGAACTTGTGTACTTGGACTTTTTCACTTAGTGTTTTAGCTGCTTCTTTTATGTTTAGCTTCCTTACAGCTCTGATACTTGTGTAGCTTTTGAGCTCCTTTGCAGGTTAGACGCTTCGTCTGTACGGCAGTTTCCGTACGGACGGCGGATCTGTTGGCGAGCCCGGGTCGCAGTCCGACCCCGGGGCGTGACAGATTAGGTGGTATCAGAGCCTAGGAATATAGGTCGTTGAGGACTTAGAGACCCTAGGCTTTTGGTTGGACAGTAAGGGGACTGTCGTGAGAAACGTGACTGTAGCGAGAGTCTTGTTTGAATCTGTAACTTCCCCAGGGGATTGGGGCGAGTAATTCTAACATGTCTGTTCTCTAAAAGTAGTTATGTTGGCTGTGGACAACATAATACTTTAGAAGGGATGACGTGTTTTAGACTTTCGCTTGTTTTGGTCGAGAGGTTTTGCTCTCTGACATCTTTTGCTTTGTTAGTGAGTTGCTTGTGAGGCCTCCAAAGCATCACGCGGAGCGGGCACGCACTCCGTGTTAGAGGTGGAGCCCGAACACCGCATGGCAAGGCAGGGCGAGACCTAGGAGCTTCGGGCCCAGGTAGCCCAGATGTCCGAGGCCTTGCGGCGCCGGGAGGACCTCCTGGGGCGTATGTTAAGACGGTTACCCACTTCAACCGAGAGGGGCCGAATCCCTGAACGGTAAAGGATCGAGAACTTCGATAGGCTAGTCTAGAGTCTGTTCTTGTTTGATTGGGGCTCTAGGAACCGGCCCAACGGATTCTCGGACCTTTGCGGCCTCAGTCGGTTCTTCTCGTCTATGAGTGGGGTGTCGTTTTGGGAGACGCCTGGATTGAAGACGGTCCCAGCTGGGTACCTTCTTCCGGTGAGTTGGTGTTGTGAGTTTGAGTCGTGGTTTTAGCCTGCTGAGCCTGGTATTTTTATACCAGTTGTGTGATACTTGAGTTCGGTGGGATCGCTTCCCTTGGGCTATGCCCGGGTGCGATGATGACACCGAGCCTGACGAGGCTGCGATGACGCGACTAGTTGGTACGCTAGAGTTCGCTTGAGGTAGTCAGTTAGGACGCCCCACGTAAATCCCGTCCTCTTGTGGATGCGAGGTAGTGGGCAGGTGCGTTCCTAGACGACCTGCGCCGGCTCGACTGGACCCTTTGAGGCAGTCTTGGAGGTCGGGGGATTAGTGTTGAGTGAGTGTGAGTCACTCCATCGCAGCAGTCAGACAGGCGACCACCTCCGAGCAGGCAAGTTTATGCCGCTCAGGACGAGACTCAGGGGCAACTAGCCACGTGGTGGCAGTGGGGGCTTTGCTTTGTTGCATGGGCTAGAGATTGGACCGCTAGTTGGTGCTCGTGAGGGTCCGGTTACCCGATCACGTGTTTGCACCTAGATGAGTGTTGTTGGTCCTGCCCAGTGCAGTTAGGGCCTGGGGGTTTTGCCTGTTGATCTTGGCCCTTTGCCAGCTCCGGGATTTTGTTATCGTGTTGAGTGGTGGATTGGTTGACTCTGTTATGCTGCCTTCGATTGTTGAGAGAGGACTGTGACCCTTGGTGAGCCGGGTCGGCAGGAGTTTGTTTTTTGAGGCAGTGAGCTGATAGCACGGTTGCGGGATCTGATGATTCGAACAGGTCGGAGTGACCCAGAGCCACGTCGTGAGTTGGACCGTGAGGTTTTGAGACAGTGATGCCACACCGTTGATGCACGGTGGTGATGCCACGCCGTTGTTGCACGGCAGTGATGCCACGTTGTGGGTACACAACGGTGAGAGTTCTTGGAAGGTTCGAACACGGTCAGACTCGGATGGTGCTTGGGCAGATGCCTTCGAGTGATTGACAACATTGTGGAACCGTACAGCCGAGGGCTGTGCCGGGATAGTGTTCAGGAACCTGTTTGGGCAATTTAAGCTGTTATCGATGTCAAGTAGATTGACTATTGCCCTACCGACCTAAGAACGGTTGCTTTCCCCAGCTGTGTTGGGACGGGTTGGTGGTATAACCCGTCGTGGATACTTGTATTATCTCCGAAGCGACGTGGAGCGTGTAGGGCACGTGAGGATAGGCTACAACTTCTATGAGGGAAGAAGTTGTATTCCATGTTAAGAAAGTGCTTTCTGACCTCGGAAGATTTTTGCACATGGCCTTTTAGCGACGGAGATAAAGCTGAGGAAGAGTTGGTTTGAGGAAACGTCAGCAGAGAGTTGCTAGACGTGCGATTGATACCTCAGTGCTATCTCGGCGAAGACTTTATGGTCAGATTCGCCTCGTTTTAGCAGTAGTGCAAGCTTTGAGTGAGATAACTGTTCAATGGATGCCACTGTTGGAACCTTGTATTGTGGAGTGTTAGCTGTGCCAGGGACGACTCCAATGCCCTCTCCCTTTTTTCTGTTTATGCCGAGGCTTAACGAACTGATCGACGATTTCGGAAGGCTACTCCAGAATGGAAAAGGTGCCGGAGCCTGTTCTTGTTTGATTGGGGTGAAGGCACTCGCCATTCGGGATTCTCGAACTTTTCGCCGTTGCCGGCTGGTTCTCAAATCGGGAGTTAGGGGTTAAGGAATGTTCTGTGGTTGGTTGCTTTCCTATTGATGGATACGAGAGTTTTTCACTGAGTTTGGGCAGTGGGTGGCTGAGTGGACAGCGATAGATTACCATTTATTCTGAGGAGTATAGGTTTTGATCACTCGCTTGTTTGGATTTCGTTTCCTTGGTGAGGAGCGAGGATCTGAGTGATACCTTGCGTGAGGCAGAAGTTTGGTGCTTTCAGATTTTACCTTGAGGAAAAGGTTCAGTGGAGTCATCTGGATGAATAGGAGTGACCGCCTGAAAGCTGAGGATGAGCGTGGATCTCCTACCTTTTGTCATCGATGAGCGTACCATCCTAAGTATGGATTTAGTTGGGTTCGAGGACGAAACCCTTTTTAAGGAGGGAGAGAGGTAATGTACGGAGCTTCGGATAGCGCACCGACCCGCGGG
>JAQOTM010000562.1:29007-92030 GCA_029168755.2 Tillandsia fasciculata
ATTGATTATGCTTTTCTTGGAGGATTTTATTAGTATCCAATAACAAGCTCTCGTTCCTCCTCGAGATCATGAAGTTTGATCTTTAAAGCTTGATTCTCGTCTTGAACTTGAGTCGTTGCTTCCTCAACTTCTTGATATGCTTGGCCATCTTCTTTGATTCCGCAAGAAGTTGTTGGTATGCACTCAACGAGTTCTTTCTTCGTCCGACTCCCCCTCACTTGATGACTCTCCATGGGGATGTTGTGGTTTCATGCAAAATCAAAGGAATAGAGTCAGTGATTAATGATGAATAACCAACAAGTAGAGAGAGGGGGAATTTGAGAGGCATGAAAGAAGCAACAATTTTTTCTTTTTCCTCTTCACTTGAGGTCGATTCATCGCAAAACTAGAATCGTCCCAAGTTTTTGCTTGCAAAGCCTTCTTTTGTATGATTTCTTAGAAGGACAATCCGTTGGAAATATGGCCGTAGCCTCTTACCATCGATAACATCGGATTTCTCCTTCGAAATCATCTTTTTCTTTTTCTTTAGAAGGTTTTGCAATGCTTTTGAGTTTAGAGGATTTAGAACCCGATGATCCTTTAGATGGTTTCGTGGATGAAGATCCATCGGTTCGATTCTTCCAAAACTTCCGACGAAATTTCTTTGTGATCCGCGCCAATTGTTCTTCAAGATCGGCTAAAGAGATTTCATAGTCGGAACTCGATTCGTCATCTTTCCTCTTGTTGATTTGAAAGCCATACCTGTAAGCTTAGAAGAAGACTTGGAAGAAACGATTAGTAGGAAAAGTCATCTCATAAGTTTGTAAAGCACCTACTAATTCCTACAATCTACACTCATCTCATCCGGATGACTAACGGTTTCAATGGCGGTAACCTTTGCCCTTAAACCTTCCGGAAGAGTCCGAAGAATCTTTCTTACAATTTCGACTCCGGGATCTTTGCTCCTAAATTAGCACATGTATTACTTACATCTTGAAGTCTAGTGTAATAATCTGTAAACAATTCATGCTCTTCCATATGAATAGAGTCAAATTGACTTGTAAGCATCTGGAGCTTTTGAATTTTTACAAGATTAGTACCCTCATGTGTAATTTTGAGATATCCCAAATTTCCTTCGCGGTTTCACACGCGGAAATTCGGTGAAACTCAGTCGAGGAAAGAGAATTAAATAAAGCGTTCATACCTTTCACCATTGTAAGAAGATCTTTCGATTTCCTCTTTGGACCATCACTAGAGCGAGGTTGTTGCGGTAGTAGAATTTCCTACTTCCTCAACGGATGCACCCAACCGTATTCCACGGTTTGCCCTACTCGCTCATCAATAGAGATGAGAAAAGCTCTCATCCGCACTTTCCAATATGCATAATTGGTCCATTCAAAAAGAGGAGGTCTAAAAATATTACCACTTTCACCCGACATGATAGATAAACCTAAACCCGCTCTGGGATACCAATTGTAGGTTTTTAAGGATCCACAAGGATCTAAATAGGTACTATCAAACACCTAGAGGGGGGTGTAATAGGTGTAATATTATAAAAACCAATCTCAGTGCAAAAATAAAAACAATGCGGAAAAAAAATAGCACACCGAGATTTACGTGGAAACTCCAATCCGGAGAAAAACCACGGGACCAACACGCAATAACAATCCACTAAGAAAAGAAGAATAACAAGGTGATTACCGACTCCACGGACTCACCCCTCCTTCAGCTTCTTCGGACCTTGCGCTGACCGGTTGGATATCCACGCAATAACAATCCACTAAGAAAAGAAGAATAACAAGGTGATTACCGTCTCCACGGATTTAACCCCTCCTTCAACTTCTTCGGACCTTGCGCTCCACCGTTTGCACGTCCACTGCACACGTTCGAATCCACGAACGCCACTCGAATCCACGAGCACACGTTTCGAATCCACGAAACGCCTTAGCACACCGAATCCACGATGCCACGTCGAATCCACGACGCAAACTCAGCCGATAAGAATATAGGCTTCGATGGTGATCCTTTGCTTAGATTATCATTGAAGATCCATAGAAAAATCTCTAAGCAAAGATTAGATCAATTCGACAAAAGATAGTTCTTGGAAAGAACCGTCGAATTGACCTAAAAGAGGCTATAAAGAAGAACGATAAAAACCTAGCCTCTAGGGTTGCTCTCAAGTGTTTTATAAATTGATCGGTATGCTCCCCGTTTTTGAGAAACCCTAAATGTCTATTTATAGTTTAGAAACCTTTGGAAAGAGATAAGAATCAAAAACATACCTTATCTGGAATTTTTCAGGACGGCGATCCGGATCGGATTACTGCGATCCGGATCGTCGTAACGAGATTGACGATTCCAGAAATCCAAGGGTTCGGGATCCGGATCGCAAGGCCCGATCCGGATCGTTCATGAATTTCAGCAACATCCAATGTTCGGGATCCGGATCAGAATAGGCTTGGATCCGGATTGGATTTGCACATGAACAATACCCTTCGGGATCCGGATTGGATCATCTGATCCGGATCCTGAACATGTCCCATGTCCAGTTTTGATTTTTATGCAATTAAAAATTCATCCAAGTGTTTCTACACTATAAGAAAGTATTCGGATCACCAAAATTATTTAGTTAAACATACCTGATCCTTTTGAATACTTTCTTCTTGAGATTGATGTAACTGATCCACAATTCTTCATCTTCAATCTTCAAGACTCAAGACACTGAGTGTCAACTTGAGCTCTTGTTGAATCTTCTCTAAGTCTTTGATTGCTGATTGACAATTTGATCCCTTTAAGACTCCGACTCAACTTACTGACTTGACTCACGAAATATGCCAACACCAAAATGCCGTAACAAGAGTTTATCAGTTGGACAATGCACACTTGACACAATACAAATTGTACATGAACCCCGTCAATATCAAGGTATATATGATCTCAACTCCAACTTTGGTTTTTCTTTTGTTGAAAGTGCATGTCCTACTAACTATTCGACTAAACTATGGGACAATGTATTATTACGAACAAGTTGAGTGGATAACTTTGCGACATTTTGTTTTTTTGCATAGAGAATATTTGGTTTTTAACTATGTTCTCTTACATATCTGAATTCTTTCAAATGTCATGATGAGTATAAACTCTATCTCTGTACTTGGTTTTGTATGTTTCAATTCTTGAGGTATCTAACGATTTCTTTTGTCAAGAATGATTTCTTTGTGTGCAGAGATTACAGATGTCTAAGTCTAGAGTCTGTTTAGGAGTTTATCTCATGTTTTAATTTTGGGGATCTCCATGTAAATTTTTGTTGTATGGTGATAGCAACAAAAATATCTTTTTGAATTTTTTTGTGGATTTGTGTTTTGTCACGAAACCGCCAAAGGGGGAGATTGTTACGGAATTTGAGTTGGCGTATTTCGTGAAAGTGTTAAGTCTTGAAGATTGAAGATGAAGAAATTTGGATCATATACCTCAATCTCAAGAAAGAAGAATTCAAAAGGATCAGGTACGTTTAACTAAAGATTTTGATGATCCGAATACTTCTTATAGTGTAGAAACACCTGGAAGAAGGTTTTATTGCATAAACATCAAAAACTGGACATGGGACATGTTCAGGATCCGGATCGGGCTTGCAATCCGGATCCCGAAGGGTGTTTGTTCATACACTGGTTCAATCCGGATCGCAGCTCATGATCCGGATCCCGAACACTAGTTTTACCTTTTTGCTTACGATCCGGATCAGGATTTGCAATCCGGATCCCGAACATGATGTTTGGTAAAACTGTATGAACGATCCGGATCGGGGACTACGATCCGGATCCCGAACAAGCAATTTTCTGGAAATCGTCTTTCTTGCTTCTGCAATCCGGATCGCCAAATCCAATCCGGATCGCCGTCGGTAAAATTTCCAGAAAAGGCTGTTTTTGATCCTTATATTCTTCCAAGGGTTTCTAACCTATAAATAGCCCTATATTCATTCTAGGGTAGGGATTAAATAAGGAAAAATAGAAAATATACCGAAAAGAAAAGATCCACATATAGAGAAGAAAGGAAATCAATAGATTATTCTATGTTTCTTCATCTATATTGATTGATTTGATTCTAGGTTTTCCATACTCACATTTTGAGTAGAATCAAATCAATGAATACTTAGATGGTATTTCCGATCTATTTTAATCTAAGTATTCGGCGGATCATCACCACCCAAAAAACAACGATTTACCCCAAATCGGCGCGTGGACTCGCGTGGCCTTGTGGATTCAAGGTGCAACCGCTCGTGGATTCGGAGCGAGGTACGTTCGTGGATTCGAAGCGTGCCACTGGGTGAAGACCGTGGATTCGGTCGGACGTCGTGGACTCGACGTTGGACGCTGTGGATTCAGCGTTGGGCGCGGATCGTGGATTCGAGAAGCGTCGTGGAGCGAGCGGAGAAGATCTACTAGGAGCGTATGGTAAAAGGTTGAGTCGTCTGTGAGTACGTTATATCACCTTGTACGTGTGTTAATTCTAGTGGATTTCGCCGTGTTATCGGTCCCGTGGTTTTTTACTCCGGTTTGGAGTTTTTCCACGTAAAAATCTTGCGTGTTCTTTTTTTTTCCGCATTGGGTTTTTGCGCAATGATTTTTTGAGTTTATTGTATACCGCACCCCCCTCCCTCTGGTGTTTTTTCCCCTATTTGCCTACTTATAACCCCACGTGGAGGCAGCGCGGGCCCGCGCGGGCCTGCGGGCCGCGCGCATGGTGCGCGCGGGCACCGCAGGGGCCCGCGCGGAGCGGCCCGCGGGCCGCGCGGGCCTGCGGGCCCGCGCTTGGGCGCGCGGCACCGCAGGGGCCGCGCGCGGGCGGCCGCGGGCCCGCGCGGGCATGCGGGCCGCGCGCATGGGCGCGCGGCACCGCAGGGGCCCCGCGCGGGGCGGCCGCGGGCCGCGCGGGCCTGCGGGCCGCGCGCTTGGGCGCGCGGCACCGCAGGGGCACCGCGCGGGCGCCGCGGGCCGCGCGGGCCTGCGGGCCGCGCGCTTGGGCGCGCGGCACCGCAGGGCCCCGCGCGGGCGGCCGCGGGCCGCGCGGGCCTGCGGGCCGCGCGCTTGGCGCGCGCGGCACCGCAGGGGCACCGCGCGGGCGGCCGCGGGCCGCGCGGGCCTGCGGGCCGCGCGCATGGGCGCGCGGCACCGCAGGGGCCCCGCGCGGGCGGCCGCGGGCCGCGCGGGCCTGCGGGCCGCGCGCTTGGGCGCGCGGCACCGCAGGGGCCCCGCGCGGGCGGCCGCGGGCCGCGCGGGCCTGCGGGCCGCGCGCTATGGGCGCGCGGCACCGCAGGGGCCCCGCGGGGCGGCCGCGGGCCGCGCGGGCCTGCGGGCGCGCGCTTGGCGCGCGGCACCGCAGGGGCCCCGCGCGGGCGGCCGCGGGCCGCGCGGGCCTGCGGGCCGCGCGCATGGGCTCGCGGCACCGCAGGGGCCCCGCCGCGGGCAGCGCGGGCCTGCGGGCCGCGCGCTGGGGCGCGCGCACCGCAGGGGCCCCGCGCGGGCAGCCGCGGGCCGTGCGGGCATGCGGACCGCGCGCTTGGGCCCGCAGGGGCCCCGCGCGGGCAGCCCTTGTGCCGCAGGGCTGGGTTTTGAGCCGTGCAGCTGCGCCGCCTTGTCCGCGCAGGCTGCGACTCGGCGTCGCGCCGCGGCGTGTGCGCGATGGTTTTTTCCGCGCAACGCGCGGCGTTTCTCGTCGCCGGATGGTTTTTTCCTTCGCCTTTGTTTGTGCGGTTTTGACCGCAGGTTTTTCTGATCCCGATTTACCTCCTCCTCTCACAGTTGTGGCATGGTGTTAGCTTCTACGCGGCCGGTGGCGCGTATTTGCCGCATGGAGCTGTGGGATCGCATCGGGACCTCCGTTTGGCGCGCGGTTTTGCAGATTCTTCACAGGTGGGTTGGTTTTCTCCCGGAAGTATGGTATGCTCATAATACTTCCGAATGTAAGGTATTGTAACCCCTTTTTTACATTATACCTCTGTCCACTGACTGTTGGACAGCCATGATATGTTGAGGGTATATACCACTGGCTGAGTTACCAGATGGGTATATACCACTGGCCGAGTTACCAGATGGGTATAAATCACTGGCTGAGCTACCAGATGAGCAGATACCACTGGCAGAGTTACCAGATGGGTAGATACCACTGGCCGAGTTACCAGATGGGTATAAATCACTGGCTGAGCTACCAGATGAGCAGATACCACTGGCAGAGTTACCAGATGGGTAGATACCACTGGCCGAGTCACCAGATGGGTATAAATCACTGGCTGAGCTACCAGATGAGCAGATACCACTGGCAGAGTTACCAGATGGGTAGATACCACTGGCCGAGTTTCCAGATGGGTATAAATCACTGGCTGAGCTACCAGATGAGCAGATACCACTGGCTGAGTTACCAGATGGGTAGATACCACTGGCCGAGTCACCAGATGGGTATAAATCACTGGCTGAGCTACCAGATGAGTAGATACCACTGGCCGAGTTACCAGATGGGTATGAATCACTGGCTGAGTTACCAGATGAGCGGATACCACTGGCTGAGTTACCAGATGAGCGGATACCACTGGCTGAGTTACCAGATGGACAGATACCACTGGCCGAGTCACCAGATGGGTATGAATAGCACTGGCCGAGTTACCAGATGGACGAATATCACTGGCTGAGTTACCAGAAGAGTAAATACCACTGGCTGAGATACCAGATGGATGAATACCTCTGGTTGAGTTACCAGATGAGTAAATAACACTGGCCGAGCTACCAGATGAATAAGTACCACTGGCTGTGTTACCAGATGGAGGAATACCACTGGTTGAGTTACCAGATGAGTAAATAACACTGGCCGAGCTACCAGATGAGTAAGTATCACTGGCTGAGTTACCAGATGAATGAATGCCCCTGGCCGAGTCACCGGGTGGGTAATTCCCCGGCTGAGTTACCAGGTAGTTAATTGAATGAAATGGAGACGACTTTTTAATGTCATGTGAAAGTTCAGCATTTCCAGTGCGGGGGCGGAAACTACGAGCGGCTATGCCTATAACCAGTTCTTGTTTGATAGGGTTGTAGATGCCAGTCGTTCAGAATTTCCAGGCCTCCCGTAAGGGAGATTGAGAACTTTCTCTGCATTGCATTAAAACACATAGTGGTAGATTCTTTTCCAGCATAAATATCTATCTATCTATCTATCTATCTATCTATCTATCTGTTTTTGGTCTCCAGCGGACTCAGTGGGCGTACCACGGGTTTTGGCGTCGGTACCCACTGAGATCTGCCTGTGGCAGTAGATCTCACCCCCGCTGTGATGACAGGTGTTCCTGAGGTGATCGTTCCAGGTTTGGCTCGTTCGGAGTTTCTGACCGGGGTAAGGAGCGTGGCCGACTTGTTCCTACCCGAGTCTGTGGAGTCTGTGTTAGAGTCACTTGTACTTTTGGTTTCCACTTTTGTACCTTTGCTTTGGGGAGTAGTAAACTTGTGTACTTGGACTTTTTCACTTAGTGTTTTAGCTGCTTCTTTGATGTTTAGCTTCCTTACAGCTCTGATACTTGTGTAGCTTTTGAGCTCCTTTGCAGGTTAGACGCTTCGTCTGTACGGCAGTTTCCGTACGGACGGCGGATCTGTTGGCGAGCCCGGGTCGCAGTTCGACCCCGGGGCGTGACAGATTAGGTGGTATCAGAGCCTAGGAATATAGGTCGTTGGGGACTTAGAGACCCTAGGCTTTTGGTTGGACAGTAAGGGGACTGTCGTGAGAAACGTGACTGTAGCGAGAGTCTTGTTTGAATCTGTAACTTCCCCAGGGGATTGGGGCGAGTAATTCTAACATGTCTGTTCTCTAAAAGTAGTTATGTTGGCTGTGGACAACATAATACTTTAGAAGGGATGACGTGTTTTAGACTTTCGCTTGTTTTGGTCGAGAGGTTTTGCTCTCTGACATCTTTTGCTTTGTTAGTGAGTTGCTTGTGAGGCCTCCAAAGCATCACGCGGAGCGGGCACGCACTCCGTGTTAGAGGTGGAGCCCGAACACCGCATGGCAAGGCAGGGCGAGACCTAGGAGCTTCGGGCCCAGGTAGCCCAGATGTCCGAGGCCTTGCGGCGCCGGGAGGACCTCCTGGGGCGTATGTTAAGACGGTTACCCACTTCAACCGAGAGGGGCCGAATCCCTGAACGGTAAAGGATCGAGAACTTCGATAGGCTAAGTCTAGAGTCTGTTCTTGTTTGATTGGGGCTCTAGGAACCGGCCCAACGGATTCTCGGACCTTTGCGGCCTCAGTCGGTTCTTCTCGTCTATGAGTGGGGTGTCGTTTTGGGAGACGCCTGGATTGAAGACGGTCCCAGCTGGGGTACCTTCTTCCGGTGAGTTGGTGTTGTGAGTTTGAGTCGTGGTTTTTAGCCTGCTGAGCCTGGTATTTTTATACCAGTTGTGTGATACTTGAGTTCGGTGGGATCGCTTCCCTTGGGCTATGCCCGGGTGCGATGATGACACCGAGCCTGACGAGGCTGCGATGACGCGACTAGTTGGTACGCTAGAGTTCGCTTGAGGTAGTCAGTTAGGACGCCCCACGTAAATCCCGTCCTCTTGTGGATGCGAGGTAGTGGGCAGGTGCGTTCCTAGACGACCTGCGCCGGCTCGACTGGACCCTTTGAGGCAGTCTTGGAGGTCGGGGGATTAGTGTTGAGTGAGTGAGTCACTCCATCGCAGCAGTCAGACAGGCGACCACCTCCGAGCAGGCAAGTTTATGCCGCTCAGGACGAGGACTCAGGGGCAACTAGCCACGTGGTGGCAGTGGGGCTTTTGCTTTGTTGCATGGGCTAGAGATTGGACCGCTAGTTGGTGCTCGTGAGGTCCGGTTACCCGATCACGTGTTGCACCTAGATGAGTGTTGTTGGTCCTGCCCAGTGCAGTTAGGGCCCTGGGGGTTTTGCCCGTTGATCTTGGCCCTTTGCCAGCTCCGGGATTTTGTTATCGTGTTGAGGGTGGATTGGTTGACTCTGTTATGCTGCCTTCGATTGTTGAGAGAGGACTGTGACCCTTGGTGAGCCGGGTTAGCAGGAGTTTGTTTTTGAGGCAGTGAGCTGATAGCACGGTTGCGGGATCTGATGATTCGAACAGGTCGGAGTGACCCAGAGCCACGTCGTGAGTTTGGACCGTGAGGTTTTGAGACAGTGATGCCACACCGTTGATGCACGGTGGTGATGCCACGCCGTTGTTGCACGGCAGTGATGCCACGTTGTGGGTATACAACGGTGAGAGTTCTTGGAAGGTTCGAACACGGTCAGACTCGGATGGTGCTTGGGCAGATGCCTTCGAGTGATTGACAACTTTGTGGAACCGTACAGCCGAGGGCTGTGCCGGGATAGTGTTCAGGAACCTGTTTGGGCAATTTAAGCTGTTATCGATGTCAAGTAGATTGACAATTGCCCTACCGACTTAAGAACGGTGCTTTCCCCAGCTGTGTTGGGACGGGTTGGTGGTATAACCCGTCGTGGATACTTGTATTATCTCCGAAGCGACGTGGAGCGTGTAGGGCACGTGAGGATAGTGCTACAACTTCTATGAGGGAAGAAGTTGTATTCCATGTTAAGAAAGTTTGCTTTCTGACCTCGGAAGATTTTGCACATGGCCTTTTAGCGACGGAGATAAAGCTGAGGAAGAGTTGGTTTGAGGAAACGTCAGCAGAGAGAGTTGCTAGACGTGCGATTGATACCTCAGTGCTATCTCGGCGAAGACTTTATGGTCAGATTCGCCTCGTTTTAGCAAGTAGTGCAAGCTTTGAGTGAGATAACTGTTCAATGGATGCCACTGTTGGAACCTTGTATTGTGGAGTGTTAGCTGTGCCAGGGACGACTCCAATGCCCTCTCCCTTTTTTCTGTTTATGCCGAGGCTTAACGAACTGATCGACGATTTCGGAAGGCTACTCCAGAAATGGAAAAGGTGCCGGAGCCTGTTCTTGTTTGATTGGGGTGAAGGCACTCGCCATTCGGGATTCTCGAACTTTTCGCCGTTGCCGGCTGGTTCTCAAATCGGGAGTTAGGGGTTAAGGAATGTTCCTGGTGTTGGTTGCTTTCCTATTGATGGATACGAGAGTTTTTCACTGAGTTTGGGCAGTGGGTGGCTGTGTGGACAGCGATAGATTACCATTTATTCTGAGGAGTATATGGTTTTGATCACTCGCTTGTTTGGATTTCGTTTCCTTGGTGAGGAGCGAGGATCTGAGTGATACCTTGAGTGAGGCAGAAGTTTTGTGCTTTCAGATTTTACCTTGAGGAAAGGTTCAGTGGAGTCATCTGGATGAATAGGAGTGACCGCCTGAAAGCCTGAGGATGAGTCGTGGATCTCCTATCCCTTTTGTCATCGATGAGGTACCCTCCTAAGTATGGATTTAGTTGGGTTTCGAGGACGAAACCCTTTTTAAGGAGGGGAGAGTGTAATGTACCGGAGCTTCGGATAGCGCACCGACCCCGCGGGATGGCGTGGGAAGGAGAGTTTGCCTAGGGGGGGCCCCGCGCGGGCGGCCGCGGGCCGCGCGGGCCTGCGGGCCGCGCGCATGGGCGCGCGGCACCGCAGGGGCCCCGCGCGGGCCGGCCGCGGGCCGCGCGGGCCTGCGGGCCGCGCGCTTGGGCGCGCGGCACCGCAGGGGCCACCGCGCGGGCGGCCGCGGGCCGCGCGGGCCTGCGGGCCGCGCGCATGGGCGCGCGGCACCGCAGGGGCCCCGCGCGGGCGGCGCGGGCCGCGCGGGCCTGCGGGCCGCGCGCTTGGGCGCGCGGCCCGCAGGGCCCGCGCGGGCGGCCGAGGGCCGCGGGGGCGGCCGCGCGGGCCTGCGGGCCGCGCGCATGGGCGCGCGGCACCGCAGGGGCCCCGCGCGGGCGGCCGCGGGCCGCGCGGGCCTGCGGGCCGCGCGCTTGGGCGCGCCGGCACCGCAGGGGCACCGCGCGGGGCCGCGGGCGCGGGCCGCGCGGGCCTGCGGGCCGCGCGCATGGGGCGCGCGGCACCGCAGGGGCCCCGCGCGGGCGGCCGCGGGCCGCGGCGGGCCTGCGGGCCGCGCGCTTGGGCGCGCGGCACCGCAGGGGGCCCGCGCGGGCGGCCGCGGGCCGCGCGGGCCTGCGGGCCGCGCGCCTGGGCGCGCGGCACCGCAGGGGCCCCGCGCGGGCGGCCGCGGGCCGCGCGGGCCTGCGGGCCGCGCGCTTGGGCGCGCGGCACCGCAGGGGCCCCGCGCGGGCGGCCGCGGGCCGCGCGGGCCTGCGGGCCGCGCGCTTGGGCGCGCGGCACCGCAGGGGCCCGCGCGGGCGGCCGCGGGGCGCGCGGGCCTGCGGGCCGCGCGCATGGGCTCGCGGCACCGCAGGGGCCCCGCGCGGGCCAGCCGCGGGCCTGCGGGCCGCGCGCTTGGGCGCGCGCGCACCGCAGGGGCCCCGCGCGGGCAGCCGCGGGCCGTGCGGGCATGCGGACCGCGCGCTTGGGCCGCAGGGGCCCCGCGCGGGCAGCCCTTGTGCCGCAGGGCTGGGTTTTGAGCCGTGCAGCTGCGCCGCCTTGTCCGCGCAGGCTGCGACTCGGCGTCGCGCCGCGGCGTGTGCGCGATGGTTTTTCCGCGCAACGCGCGGCGTTTCTCGTCGCCGGATGGTTTTTCCTTCGCCTTTGTTTGCGCGGCTTTGACCGCAGGTTTTTCTGATCCCGATTTACCTCCTCCTCTCACAGTTGTGGCATGGTGTTAGCTTCTACGCGGCCGGTGGCGCGTATTTGCCGCATGGAGCTGTGGGATCGCATCGGGACCTCCGTTTGGCGCGCGGTTTTGCAGATTCTTCACAGGTGGGTTGGTTTTCTCCCGGAAGTATGGTATGCTCATAATACTTCCGAATGTAAGGTATTGTAACCACTTTTTACATTATACCTCTGTCCACTGACTGTTGGACAGCCATGATATGTTGAGGGTATATACCACTGGCTGAGTTACCAGATGGGTATATACCACTGGCCGAGTTACCAGATGGGTATAAATCACTGGCTGAGCTACCAGATGAGCAGATACCACTGGCAGAGTCACCAGATGGGTAGATACCACTGGCCGAGTTACCAGATGGGTATAAATCACTGGCTGAGCTACCAGATGAGCAGATACCACTGGCTGAGTTACCAGATGGGTAGATACCACTGGCCGAGTCACCAGATGGGTATAAATCACTGGCTGAGCTACCAGATGAGCAGATACCACTGGCAGAGTTACCAGATGGGTAGATACCACTGGCCGAGTTTCCAGATGGGTATAAATCACTGGCTGAGCTACCAGATGAGCAGATACCACTGGCTGAGTTACCAGATGGGTAGATACCACTGGCCGAGTCACCAGATGGGTATAAATCACTGGCTGAGCTACCAGATGAGTAGATACCACTGGCCGAGTTACCAGATGGGTATGAATCACTGGCTGAGTTACCAGATGAGCGGATACCACTGGCTGAGTTACCAGATGAGCGGATACCACTGGCTGAGTTACCAGATGGACAGATACCACTGGCCGAGTCACCAGATGGGTATGAATAGCACTGGCCGAGTTACCAGATGGACGAATATCACTGGCTGAGTTACCAGAAGAGTAAATACCACTGGCTGAGATACCAGATGGATGAATACCTCTGGTTGAGTTACCAGATGAGTAAATAACACTGGCCGAGCTACCAGATGAATAAGTACCACTGGCTGTGTTACCAGATGGAGGAATACCACTGGTTGAGTTACCAGATGAGTAAATAACACTGGCCGAGCTACCAGATGAGTAAGTATCACTGGCTGAGTTACCAGATGAATGAATGCCCCTGGCCGAGTCACCGGGTGGGTAATTGCCCTGGCTGAGTTACCAGGTAGTTAATTGAATGAAATGGAGACGACTTTTTAATGTCATGTGAAAATTCAGCATTTCCAGTGCGGGGGCGGAAACTACGAGCGGCTATGCCTATAACCAGTTCTTGTTTGATAGGGTTGTAGATGACAGTCGTTCAGAATTTCCAGGCCTCCCGTAAGGGAGATTGAGAACTTTCTCTGCATTGCATTGAAACACATAGTGGTAGATTCTTTTCCAGCATAAATATCTATCTATCTATCTATCTATCTATCTATCTATCTATCTATCTGTTTTTGGTCTCCAGCGGACTCAGTGGGCGTACCACGGGTTTTGGCGTCGGTACCCACTGAGATCTGCCTGTGGCAGTAGATCTCACCCCCGCTGTGATGACAGGTGTTCCTGAGGTGATCGTTCCAGGTTTGGCTCGTTCGGAGTTTTCTGACCGGGGTAAGGAGCGTGGCCGACTAGTTCCTACCCGAGTCTGTGGAGTCTGTGTTAGAGTCACTTGTACTTTTGGTTTCCACTTTTGTACCTTTGCTTTGGGGAGTAGTGAACTTGTGTACTTGGACTTTTTCACTTAGTGTTTTAGCTGCTTCTTTTATGTTTAGCTTCCTTACAGCTCTGATACTTGTGTAGCTTTTGAGCTCCTTTGCAGGTTAGACGCTTCGTCTGTACGGCAGTTTCCGTACGGACGGCGGATCTGTTGGCGAGCCCGGGTCGCAGTCCGACCCCGGGGCGTGACAGTTTTATTGCGCAATGATTTTTTGAGTGTTTATTGTTTACACCTATTCACCCCCCTCTAGGTGTTTTTTCTCCTATTTAGATCCTTAATTAATATAACCCAACAACCTGCGCCTACCTACTGCCGTTACATACCGGAGGACCGGACTTACGTAGGGCGTCCGTAGCTGCCAAAACTGGCCCAGCCAGAGGGACTGTGTCGACAAGTCGTGATACAAAAGTAACAAATCCACCCCGGGCGTGGCTCTCGAGGGGCGCGACCCCACCGAGGAAAAGGTATTCGCGCACTCTGTCGCTCGGGTGGCACTGCAGGCTATATTCAAAATCCACGCTCACGCTCTGAACGGAAGGACTCAATCCTCAAACATCTCGCACAACAGTCGGAGCACTCTCGACGACTCAGCTGATCAGCTCTCACGAAACACGAGACACAAGCCTCTCTAACAACTCACAGGACAAAACACACTGGTTGGAGATAATCCACAGCCAGGATCAACCCACCACTTAGGGCTAACAAAACTGGACGGACAACACCCAACGACCCGGGACCACCGTCAACTCCAACGGTTCCCAACAACAGAACATCAACCCAACCTGCAGACTCACTGACAGGATAAAGCCCACAACAGGCAACAATAAAGGATCCGGGAACCCCGAAAGACTAGAACCTACAACCCTATCAAACAAGAACAGGCTCTAGGCATAGCCTCTCGTTGTTCTCGTCCCAAAGAAAAAGGCAGACCTTAGAACCCAGACCACTCGAATCATCTCGAGTGGTTAATTTATAGAAAAAATGTGGCATTTCTTACTGAAAGCCATTTGATCTAAAAGAAATCCATATTTAATGATTTTTAGTTCTTTTTAGGAAAACAATTGAAAACAAGTTTTATATCCAAGCCTCGTAGAGCTAATGCCTTTGTCCAATCAAACAAGAACAGACTCGGGCGACCTTACGATGCTCGGAAGAAAACATTGGTTGGCTAAAATCATATGTGTGTCCAAAAACAGTTTTGGGTTCAAGGTCCTACTATCACTGGTATACAGCTGCCACTGACACAGTGGCGACAATAAAACAAGAAACCAAAACATCTCGGGACCGCCGTCTACACAAACGGCTCCCGCCACAGATGAACGATCAACTACATCTACCAGACTCCTCCACTATGCTCCCAAGCACGAGTGTAAAATGCATCCCACACTAAAAGAAACTATTGGGTTATATATATTAATGGATCTGAATAGGGGAAAAACCACCTAGAGGGGGGGTGAATAGGTGTAAACAATAAACACACCAAAATCGTTGCGTAAAAAATAACCCAATGCGGAAAATAAATAACACGCAAGATTTTACGTGGAAAACTCCAATCCAGGAGTAAAAAACCACGGGACCGATCACACGGTGAAATCCACTAGAATTAACACACGTACAAGGTGATATACCGTACTCACAGACGACTCAACCTTTTACCATACGCTCCTAGTAGATCTTCTCCGCTCGCTCCACGACGCTTCTCGAATCCACGATCTGCGCCCAACGCCGAATCCTCAGCGTCCAACGTCGAGTCCACGACGTCCAACCGAATCCACGGTCTTCACCCAGTAGCACGCTTCGAATCCACGAACGTACCTCGCTTCGAATCCACGAAAGCGGTTGCACCTTGAATCCACAAGGCCACGCGAGTCCACGCGCCGATTTAGGGTAAATCGTTGTTTTTTGGGTGGTGATGGTCCGCCGAATACTTAGATTAGAAATAGATCGGAAATACCATCTAAGTATTCATTGATTTGATTCTACTCAAAATCTGAGTTTGGAAAACCTAGAATCAAATCAATCAATATAGATGAAGAAACATAGAATTAATCTATTGATTTCCTTTCTTCTCTATATGTGGATTTTTCTCTTTCGGTCGTATTTTTCTATTATATTCCAATTTTTTCCGATGCCCTAAAAATGAATCATAGGGTCTATATATAGGTTAGAAACCATTGGAAGAAGATAAGGATCAAAAACCATCCGTTTCTGGAAATTTTCAGGACGGCGATCCGGATCGGATTAGCTGTGATCCGGATCGTCGTAGCGTGATAGACAATTCCAGAAAACAGGGTTCGGGATCCGGATCGAAGTTCCTGATCCGGATCGTTCATACAGTTTCACCAAACACCAGTGTTCGGGATCCGGATTGCAAAGCCTGATCCGGATCGTTCAACCACAAAGGTAAAACTAGTGTTCGGGATCCGGATCAAAGGATGCTGCGATCCGGATTGAACCATTGTATGAACGAACACCCTTCGGGATCCGGATTGCAAGGTCTGATCCGGATCCTGAACATGTCCCATGTCCAGTTTTTGATATTTATGCAATTAAAAATTCTTCCAAGTGTTTCTACACTACAAGAAGTATTCGGATCACCAAAAATCTTTAGTTAAACATACCTGATCCTTTTGAATTCTTCTTTCTTGAGATTGAGGTACATGATCCAAACTTTTCTCATCTTCAATCTTCAAGACATAACACTTTCACGAAATACGCCAACTCAAATTCCGTAACAATCTCCCCCTTTGTCCTTTCGAGCTCTCTTTAATTTATTGGTCATCCTCGTGCTAACCAACGCGGTGATGAACATGATTGTCCACTCAAGAGCCTTTGTTATAGAGTATTTGAAAAATAGCACCTGTGAGCAAAAACTCAAAGAACATGAAAAATTGTTTAAATTTCAAAATTTTGAAAAATCTTGCCCAAACAATCCTTAACATGTGTAGAGGCTAGGAATCAAGACACTTTTGCAAAAAGAATTTTAAAAATAGACCAATTCCATAATTTTTTTTTTTTTTAAAAAAATTCTTAAAGACTGCCTACAACTTTTTCTCTAGAAAAATTTGTAAAAATTTCAGAAAATTCAGAAAAAGTATATAAGCATTTCTGCATATCAACTTTATACAAAAATATCATTTCACATAGAAAGAAATAGATTATGATAAATCTATCAAAATATCCCAAATTGTGAAACGAAAATTTAGAAGAATTATAACCTCTAAAGTTGATCAATTTCCAAACATCCTTCACGATCTAATGAGTATAGAGTTTATCTAATTCTCAATTGAGCAAAGAAAATGAAGCACCAAGATCGTTAGATGTTTGAAATCCCAAATAAGTCAAATAATATATCTAGTCAATATATTTGGGAAGTGACTCTTTGAGCATCTTTTAGAAATCCCACCTTATACCAACCATGGAATTTGACATAGTCAAGTATTCCAAAAAGTATTTTATTTTATAAACAAGATCACCATGCTTGGTTAACATGTGGTAGCTGCACACAGTACTCGGACAACCGAGGTGGTAGCTCTTTCCTCCATGTGGTGGTAGTTTTCACACTCCTCTTAAGGATGTAACTCTTTCCACATCTTTTGAGCATGAAAAATATAATAAACTCCCCCTCAATTGGCTATCAATTATGAAAGATATTCAGTATTCAACCAAATATTGATCTCGTATTCATACTTATTGCAATCGTCAAATAAGATAAATTAAATACCAGGAGATCATTGAGAGAGGTAATGACTTTGATCAATTCAAGATGAAATAATTGAAATAAATGATCATTGCATCAAATGAGTTATAATGATATTCAAATCATAATAAACTTCTCTAAATATGAAAGGATGCAAATAAAGTCAATATAGCAAATGCTCAATTAATGTTCTATATTACAAAAAGAACACAAAACACAAACAAAAACCTTTCTAAGCAGTGGTTCAAAAAGTTATGTAATTGAAAGCATGCCAATTGCTTTTCGCAAACGAATAAAACATTTTTGATCCAAAGGTTTTGTCAAAATATCAGCTAATTGATCTTCAGTTGAAACATAAGAAATTTGTAAAAACTTGATTCAACTAGCTATCTAGGAAAATGATATCTCAATTCAATGTGTTTGTTCCAGAGTGCAACACAGGATTTTTAGAAAAGTTAATAGCACTTGTGTTGTCACACAACATAGTTACCGAGGTCGTAGGGATGCGAAAATCACTCAATACACTTTTCTTCGATTTCCTCAATGACTTCGGCTTAGGGGGTGTCCTACCATCTGTCTTAACACTTAGAAGATTTTTCTTTGTTTCCCGAGTCGTGTTCTTGATGGTAGTAGTTGCAAGTATTGCTTGATTTGCTCGTTCTGCTCCATACTTGCAATTTGGTCTTATGTGCCCAAAAAAAAACACAACAATGACATACCTTGGTAAAAGTTGAACCCGAAAAAGATGAGGTAGGCTTGTCAACGTTGGCTACGATGATTTCCGTCGGAGAAGGAGCAACCGACTGGGGCACAAAACTTGTCTTGCTCGAACTTGGTTCCTCACAAGTTCGGCCATATCCGAGGCCTAAGGCGATCCAACTTACTTTGTCCTGAAGAAAATCTATGCAAATCCTTTTTAAGTTGGAAAATGGTCTCCGTCATCTCAAAATTTCCTTGTTGTGCCTCGGAATAGAGCTTTGAGAAGAGATTAGCTTTATCCACCGATTTTTCAAGTTCCTTCTCAAAATGCTCGTTCATCTCTTGAAGGAAAGTATTATTCTCAACCAAGTTGTCCCTTTCCACTTCAAGAGCCCTTGAGAGAGAGGTTGCTCTATTAGGTTATTCCTCGAGTTCCAACAACCTTCTCCTCAAGTTTTTTATTTTGCTTCGCCAATTTCTTTGAGTTACGTAGAAGTAGTTGGTAGGCGTGAGCAAAGTCCTCACCTTCGGAATCGCTTGGTTCATCATCCGTTGCCGTTTGATCATCCTGGGAAGAAATAGACAACGAACCAGATGCAATCAATGAAATACACACGAAGGGTGAAGTCGTGGATGCGAAGAATGTGATGGCATTTGTATCCTCATCACTAGAAGATGACTTATCCATAGAAGAAGAGTCATCCCACGTGATGGCTTGCGTAGCCTTCTTCTTTGGTGGATTCTTGCTGGGACATCTTGTTGTAGTGCGGCCAAAGCCTTTGCATTTGAAACACTGGATCTGTCCTTCAGCGTTCTTCTTCTCCATTGAGAAACCTTCTTGCTTTCTTGATTTTGACGTAGAAGCACCTTTGCCTTTCTTGAACTTCGAGAATGATGAAGATTTGCTTGAGTTTCCCCTTCCGAAGTTTCGGCGAAATTTTCTCTTCAAGAAAGCGAGTTGTTTCTCAAAGTCCTCCATAGATAGATCATCGTCAGAGTCCGAGGAGGATGAATCCGCGTCTTCATGTTCTGTTGATTTCAATGCCATACCTGAAGACTTGGAAGAAGAAGAGAGCTTTCCAGCAGAAGAGTTAGTAGGAAAAGTAATTTCATAAGTTTGAAGTGTACCAACTAATTCTTCTACCTTGATCTCGTCCGGGTGTTTTATTGTTTCGAACCCGTTCGTCGATGGAAATCAAAAACGCTCTTATGCGTACTTTCTAGTAGGCATAATTTGTTCCATCGAAGAACGGTGGTCTATTGATGTTGCCACCATCGACCAATGTTTACAACCCTATTCCCGCTCTGATACCAATTGTTGGGTTATATATATTAATGGATCTGAATAGGGGAAAAACCACCTAGAGGGGGGGGTGAATAGGTGTAAACAATAAACACACCAAAATCGTTGCGTAAAAATAACCCAATGCGGAAAATAAATAACACGCAAGATTTTACGTGGAAAACTCCAATCCAGGAGTAAAAAACCACGGGACTGATCACACGGTGAAATCTACTAAGATTAAAACACGTACAAGGTGATATAACGCACACACACGACTCAACCTTTTCCATACGCTCCGAGTAGATCTTCGCCGCTCGCTCCACAACGCACCTCGAATCCACGAAGGCGTCACAACTTCAAATCCACGAAGTCCAACGTCGAATCCACGACGTCCAACCGAATCCACGGTCTTTAGCACGCATCGATCACACGAACGCGCCTCGCTCCGAATCCACGAAAGCGGTAGCACCTTGAATCCACAAGGCCACGCGAATCCACGCGCCGATTGTCCTTTCGGAAATCGTTGATTTGTTGGTGATGATATTTTGAATACTTAGATCATCATAGATAGACAAGGAAGCACCCTCTAAGTATTCATCGATTTGATTCTTTCGAAAGATATAGATTTTGAAAACCCTAGAATCAAACCGATCAATAGAGAAAGAAAACCTAAAATAAAGAGGTGTTTACCTTTTCTTCTCTATGTGGATTCTTACCTTTGATCCCCCTTGGGATAACCCTAAAAGATGATATTAGGGTCTATTTATAGGCTAGAAACCTTTTGGAAAGAGATAAGAATAAAAAACTTACCTTATCTGGAGTTTTTCAGGACGGCGATCCGGATCGGATTTACTGTGATCCGGATCGTCGTAGCGTGATAGACAATTCCAGAAAAACAAGGGTTCGGGATCCGGATTGAAAAGCCCGATCCGGATCGTTCATACATTTCAGCAAAATCCCATGTTCGGGATCCGGATCGAAAATGGCCTTTGATCCGGATTGGATTTGCCAATGAACAAGCACCCTTCGGGATCCGGATTGGACTGTCTGATCCGGATCCTGAACATGTCCCATGTCCAGTTTTTGATTCTTTGGCCATAGAAAATATTCCAAAGTGTTTCTAAGCTATAAGAATGTATTCAAAATATCAAAGATTATTTAATTTAACGTACCTGAACATTTGAATCCATTCTTTTGAGATTGATGTAAATGATTTGTCAAGTCTTCATCTTCAATCTTCAACATCACGAAATACGCCAATACAAAAATCCTTAACAGAAACCCGACCACTCGGCCCACTACCCGGGCTAGTAAAACACTATGTCCAGGAAGAAAAAAAGTGTGGATGTCTAAAGCAGAATAAACCTAGCCCAAGTTGGAGTTTTCTGCAGTCTGGCTGAACATGCTGCATATGACGGGGGTGCTAGGTCAAGTTCCAAGATAACAATAATTTTTACAGATAGTAGGAAACAAGAGATCGCATGATCATCAAATAACTCTAGAATTATCAGCTATCACATTCTAGCATGCTACACAAGAATATCACTATCATGCATGGTCCTACTATAGCAGATTTAATGCACATTCCATCAATCTTGGAGACAGGGCCACCCACCTGAAAGTGCACAACTGTCCAATGTCCAAAAAGCTGAAACTGTACCGGGACAATCCACAGATTTCCACAAATCCGTCGGGCCCAAAACCTCCCAAAATACCTCCTGTGTGGTGACCCAGATCTCTACAGGGCTTCTACAGTGCGATCAACAGCTTCTGGAGGCCTATGTGGTGTGTCGGCGGTGTTTCTGCACCAATTTGGACACAAGTGATGGACTTCGGGTGTATAATGGATCACGTGGGTAATTGGGGGACCCCGTCGATTGTTTAGAAGTGGTTTCGCGTGAATCGGGCATCAAAATTGGACTCAGTGCGGAATTTGGATTAAAAACGCCCTTCTGGATGCCTTCGACAAATTTTGGAATTGGAATTTGGCAAAACAGACAGCGGATTTGTATTTAGCGCGCGAAAACGGTGAAAATGAGCTATTTACTTATTTTTTTTCGGAGCCCGGATGCGAAAACACGTTTTTCGAGGCCTTGGTACTGTTCCGGCCGGCCGGGGGCAGCGCCGGGCAGCGGCGGAGCACGGCGGCGTAGGCTCGGGCAGGCGGCGGAGTGGCCGTGGGCAGGCGCGCGTTCCACGGGGCCGGCGTGCATCGGAAGGGTGGACACGTGGCGACCGTTGGGAGGCTGGTTCAGGCGGCGCGGTCCACGGAGGTTTAGCGGGTGCACGGTGGACCGGTGGGGGACGTGTGGCGGCTTGTGGTTGGAGCGGTGTAGCACGCGCGGTCCACGCAAGGAGCGGAGCAGGTGACCGGGGCAGGTAGCCGTACGCACGGGGCAGGCGGGCAGCAGGTGGGCATGGTTCCCGAGGCGTTGACGCGGGGGACGCGTGCGTGGGAGCACCACGTGTCAGCGCGTGGTTGGCGCCAGACGCGTGCGTGGGAGCGCCACGTGTCAGCGCGTGGTTGGCTGGCGTCAACCACCCGCACTGTGGACGCGGGCCACGCGGCGCAGCGTGGGTAGCTGAGTTTGCTGTCCGCTGTTCGGGGGCGACGTGGCGGATCCTGGCGGATTCGGGCGTGTTGGGTTATGTTAATATGGATCTAAATAGGGAAAAAACACCTAGAGGGGGGTGAATAGGTGTAAACAATAAACACTCAAAAAATCATTGCGCAAATAAACCCAATGCGGAAAAATAAACGAACACGCAAGATTTTTACGTGGAAAAACTCCAAACCGGAGTAAAAAACCACGGGACCGATAACACGGCGAAATCCACTAGAATTAAAACACGTACAAGGTGATATAGCGTACTCACAGACGACTCAACCTTTTACCATACGCTCCTAGTAGATCTTCCCGCTCGCTCCACGACGCTTCTCGAATCCACGATCCGCGCCCAACGCTGAATCCACAGCGTCCAACGTCGAGTCCACGACGTCCGACCGAATCCACGGTCTTCACCCAATACCACGCTTCGAATCCACGAACGTAGTTGCACCTTGAATCCACAAGGCCACGCGAGTCCACGCGCCGATTTGGGGTAAATCGTTGTTTGTTTGGGTGGTGATGATCCGCCGAATACTTAGATTAAAGATAGATCGGAAATACCATCTAAGTATTCATTGATTTGATTCTACTCAAAATGTGAGTATGGAAAACCTAGAATCAAATCAATCAATATAGATGAAGAAACATAGAATAAATCTATTGATTTCCTTTCTTCTCTATATATGTGGATTTTTCTTTTCGGCTATTTTTTCTGTAATAGCGGATGCCCTAGAAATGAATACAGGGCCTATTTATAGGTTAGAAACCATTGGAAGAAGATAGGATCAAAAACTGCCTTTTCTGGAGATTTTACCGACGGCGATCCGGATTGGAATTGGCGATCCGGATTGCAGAAGCAAGAAAGACGATTTCCAGAAAAATGCTAGTTCGGGATCCGGATCGTAGTCCGATCCGGATCGTTCATACAGTTTTACCAGAACATCAATGTTCGGGATCCGGATTGCAAGTCCTGATCCGGATCGAGGAAGCAACAGGTAAAACTAGTGTTCGGGATCCGGATCAGAGGATGCTGCGATCCGGATTGAACCAGTGTATGAACAAACACCCTTCGGGATCCGGATTGCCGAGCCCGATCCGGATCCTGAACATGTCCCATGTCCAGTTTTTGATGTTTAAGCAATTAAAAATTCTTCCAGGTGTTTCTACACTATAAGAAGTATTCGGATCATCAAAAATCTTTAGTTAAACGTACCTGATCCTTTTGAATTCTTCTTTCTTGAGATTGAGGTATACGATCCAAAGTTTCTTCATCTTCAATCTTCAAGACTTAATACATTCACGAAATACGCCAACTCAAATTCCGTAACAATCTCCCCCTTTGGCGGTTTCGTGACAAAACACAAATCCACAAAAGAAAATTCAAAAAGATATTTTTGTTGCTATCACCATACAACAAAAATTTACAAAAGAGATCCAGAAATTAAAAACATGAGATAAACTCCTAAGACAGACTCTAGACTTAGACATCTGTAATCTCTGCACAAAGAAATCATTCTTGACAAAAGAAATCGTTAGATACCTCAAGAATTGAAACATACAAAACCAAATACAGAGATAGAGTTTATTCTCATCATGACATTTGAAGAATTCAGATATGTAAGAGAATCATAGTTAAAACCAACATATCTTCTAAGCATTCAAAAACCAAATGTCACAAAATGTTAGTCCAACATCAACTTGTTAGTCATATTACATGCCCAAATAGTTAGTCGAATAGTTAGTATAGAGGCATGTCACAAATCACAAGAGAAAAACCAAAGTTGAGTTGAAGACATACTTACCTTGATATTCACACCAAATTCACATCATTGTCAACTGTTCATCATTGTTCAAAGTTCTCTCTAACTCTCTCCCCCTTTTTGTCACAAAACAAAGCCAAAACGTAGCAAGAGCTACAATATGTAAGGAGAGTTAAAAAGTTCTATCAATATGCACAACCTGAGAACTAAACTACAAGTTAGAACAAAAACTAAGTCCCAAAAAAAAACTAAGAACTGCAAGGTCTGCAAGAGAGTAAAGCCATAGAAAAAGTGAACAGAAGGTCCTGCTCAGTCTGATGAATCTGAACTGGTACAGCTCAGCTTGTTCAAAATCCCCTTGAACAGTTTCGAAATGTTTGAATACTTTTTCTTGATCTTCTTGTGCTGAGAGGAAAGTTGCTGAAGTTCTGTCGACATTCTTTCTTGTGCAGCAAAAAGTTTTCGCTGTTCCTGACGAAGCAGTTCCAATTCATCTGTGTCTGTAGTCCCTTTCTTCGAGTGTGATGGGTGCTGTGTGGATGCAGATGGTGCATTCATTCCCGTAACCCATGGAGATTCAGTTTGAAGAATTCCAGAAAGTGAGCGTGCTCTGGTGAGAGGCCCACTATGCTGACTCGCACTCCTTTGGACATTTTTCCTTCTCGTATACTGTTTGGTTGTTGAGGCTGATTTCATTAGTCTTTTCCTTTGGTAAATTTCCTGTCCTCCTCATCAATTTTTCGTTGAACATCTTTGAAGAATTCGTCCCATTCTTCTTCATCATAGTCTGAGCTGTCTTCCTCTGCGTCCTTCGTCTTGATTTGAGTTGAATCATCCTGTTCCGTTTTAACAGATATACTCGTGTGCACCATAGTGACTAACAACAGAAAGAACCAAGAGAGAGCCATTGAACCTAGTGCTTTGAGTTTAAGAAAGTGTCCTGTGAAGACCAACTCAAGAACACATGAAAAATCGTCAATTTTGAAAAATTTGAAAAATTGTACCTAGACAATCATAATCATGTAGAGAAGCCAAGAATCAAATTAGTTTTCCAAAAAGAATTTTAAAAATAGATCAATCCCATGATTTTCAAAAATTCCTCTTTTATGCCCTAAAACAGAATTTTTAGAAATCGAAGCCTAAAAACTCGTTAATCAGGTAAAAACCCAGCATAAAAGCAAAACTAATTGACCCAGAGTTCTTATTTCAAAAGAAATTTGATCAAAAACCATTCACAAACGAAAAAGATCCAAGTTTTCAACTCACGTTTGATGAAAAACCATAAAAACTGTGAAAAACCGAGATTTGATCAACAAAACTTACTTGGAATCGAAGAACTTTGAGTTTGGAAGCTCCAAGATGCAAGAAATCTAGAGAGAGAAACTCTAGAGGCTTGAAAACAAAAGATTAGGGTAAAAGAAATCAAATCTCTTTGTTCTTATAAAAACCCTAGCCGTGATCCGGATCGGATCGAGATTGTGATCCGGATCGGCTACCCGCAGGAAGAATCCTGCGTTCGGGATCCGGATCACTTACCCCGATCCGGATCGGCTTCCACTTTTTCTCCAGAAAAATTCAGAAAAATTCCATAAAATCCAGAAAAAGTATGTAAGCACTTTACCATGTCAACTTTAAACAAAAGACATCGTTTCATACAACAAGAAATAGATTATGCAAAATCTATCAAAAATACCCAAAAATGAAACGAAAATTTACGAAAGTTAAAACACTTAAAGTTGAACAACTTCAATTACATCTATCCTGATCTTATGTGTAATGCCTTTATCAAATCATCAATTTTGGTAAAGAAAATGAAATACCAAGATCAATAGATGTTTGAAATCCCAGATAAGTTAGATAATATATCTAGACAATCTGTTGAAGGAGTGGCTCTTTGAGCATCTTTTATCAAAAATCCCACCTTATACCAACCATGAAATATGACTGAGTCAAGTATTTCAATATGCATTTTATCAACAAAAAAAATTTGCTTTGCATTCATGGAGTATCTTTTTCTTTCTTTCATTTCCTCCATGTGGTGGTAGTTTTCACACTCCTCATTGGGATGTAACTCTTTCCACATCTTTTGAGCATTTTACATTTCATTGACTCCCCCTCAATTGGCTATCAATTATTTAATATATAAGGTATTCAACCAAACCATTGATCTCGAATTCATACTCGACTAAGCAATCAAATATGATAATGACTATACCAAGAGATCATTGAGAGAGAAATTGACTTTGATCACTTAAAAGATGGTTTAATTAACGTAAATGATCATTGCAACATTGAAATATTATGATATCAAAAGCATAATAAATTTCTAAATGCATAAAAGGATGCAATTAAAGTCAATTATGATTTATGCTCAATTAATGTCCTATGTACAAAACATAGATAAAGAACAAAACAAAAACAAAAACAAAACCTAACCTAAGCAAAGGTTTCAAAAGAGTTTATTTCAAGGAAAGCATGCCAATTGCTTTACGCAAGTGAATAAAACGTTTTTGATCCAAAGGTTTTGTTAAGATATCAGCTAATTGATCCTCAGTTGAAATATATGACAGTTGAAGAATGTTTGATTCAACTAGCTCTCTAAGAAAATGATATCTAAGTTCAATATGTTTTGTTCTAGAGTGCAACACAGGGTTTTTTGAAATGTTAATAGCACTAGTGTTGTCACATAAAATGGTTACCGAAGTTGCTGAAATCCGGAAATCGCTCAACACGCTTTTCATCCAAACAATTGGGTTGAACAACTTCCTGCTGAAATGTACTCCGCTTCGGCAGTCGAGAGTGCTATGCAGTTCTGCTTTTTACTGTGCCATGCAACAAGGCAATGGCCAAGATAGAAGCATGCACCACTCGTGCTTTTCCGATCATCCACCGATCCAGCCCAATCGGCATCTGAGTATCCAACAATATCCAAAGTCGTTCCCATAGGATACCAAATTCCGAAATTGATTGTACCTTTGATATATCGGATGATCCGTTTCACCGCTTTCAGGTGAACCTCCTTCGGTGCTGATTGATATCTCGCACAAATCCCAACACTGAAGGATATATCCGGGCGACTAGCCGTGAGATATAGTAGACTTCCAATCATACTGCGATACAGTTTCTCGTCTACATTCTCACTATGTGATTCACTTCCAAGTCCCTTATGGCTAGTTCCCATTGGAGTCGGAAAATCCTTAGAATTTTCAAGATCAAACTTTTTGACCAACTCCAGTGCATACTTGGATTGACACAAGTGAATACCTTCATCGTTTTGTTTAACTTGTAATCCAAGAAAATAAGTCAATTCGCCCATCATGGACATCTCAAATTCGCTTTCCATGGTCTCCGCGAATTTAGAAGCATCATTATCTCTTGTTGCACCAAATACAATGTCATCGACATAGATTTGTGCAACAATGAAATTGTTTTGATAATGCTTCACAAAGAGAGTCCTGTCAGCTCCCCCTCGAGTGTAGCCCTTTTCCAAAAGGTGCTTTGTCAACCTTTCGTACCATGCTCGCGGTGCTTGTTTCAGACCGTAAAGAGCCTTTTTCAGACGAAAAACATGGTTAGGTAGTTTATGATCCACAAAACCTTTCGGTTGAGCCACATAAACTTCCTCATTTAAAAAACCATTTAAAAAGGCGCTCTTAACGTCCATTTGAAATAATTTGATTTTAAAATGACAAGCAATCGCAAACAATATACGAATGGACTCGAGTCTAGCTACAGGGGCGAAAGTTTCATCAAAGTCTATACCTTCTACTTGAGAGTAGCCTTGAGCAACTAACCTTGCTTTGTTCCTGATGATAGTACCTTCTTCATTTTTCTTGTTCTTGAAGATCCATTTGGTACCTATCACATTGTGTTGCTTCGGAGGCTTCGTCAATTCCCAGACTTTGTTTCGCTCGAATTGATGGAGCTCTTCCTGCATTGCTTTAATCCAATAGTCATCTTGGAGAGCTTCATCAACATTCCTTGGTTCGATTTGAGATACATAGCATGCAAATCCGCAAACCAATTGTCTCCGTGTTCTAACTCCTTCTTGTGGATCTCCAATGATGTTCGATTCAGGGTGATCCTTGGAGATGCGTAACGTTTGAGGTAGAGGAGTAGACGGAGGTACACGAGATGATTCCTGCACATCAGATAAACTTGAAGAACCGTTAGATGCATCATTATTATCGAAAGAATTGTTAGAAGAAGATGCATTAGCAGGTGTATCATCATCAAGAGAGATATCGAGGGTAGATTTTTCAGATTCAAAGTGAAAAGCTTCATCTACCTTAACATTTATCGATTCTACGATCGTCTTAGATTCTAAGTTAAAAACTCGATATGCTCTGCTGTTTGTAGAATAACCTAAGAAAATCCCTTCGTCACTTCGAGAGTCAAATTTTCCAAGATTCTCACGATCACGTAAAATAAAACACCGACTCCCAAAGATGCGAAAATATTTGATGTTAGGTTTTCTACAAAACCAAAGTTCATATGGTGTATTCAATGTCCCCGGGCGCAAATACACGCGATTAATAACATAAACAGCAGTGTTCACCGCTTCAGCCCAAAAATAAAAAGGTAAGTTCCGGCTGTGAAGCATAACACGTGCCATTTCCTGTACGACCCTGTTTTTGCGCTCGACTACACCATTTTGTTGAGGTGTATAAGGTGCGGAGAATTCATGTTTAATGCCATTAGAAGTGCAAAAATCAATGAATTTGGAATTTATGAATTCCCCACCTCTATCACTTCTAACTCGAGTAATCCTTTCATTCTTTTCAATCATAATACGATTGCAGATTTCGAGAAAAGAATCAAAAGTATCAGCTTTTTCTTTTAAAAATGCTACCCAAGTATATCTAGAAAAATCATCAACCAATAAGAAAATATACCATTTACCTCCCAGAGATGGTTGACGAGTTGGCCCCATTAAGTCCATATGCAAAAGTTCCAAAGGCCGTTTTGTACCTATGTGGTTCAAGTTCTTGTGTGCAGTCCTAGACTGTTTTCCTTTTTGGCAACCGCCACACACAAGGTTTTGTTCAAAAGAAAGTTTCGGAACCCCCTTGACCACATCTTTGTTCGAAATTCTAGCAAGTTCCTTAAAGTTTATGTGACCTAGCCTTTCATGCCAAAGTGTTTCATTTTTCAAAGATGCTAGGTTACATTTTTCAGAAATCTTAGTAGGAACTACATAACAATTGTTTTCTGATCTAACCCCTTTTAAAAAGAAAGCATGGTTCTGTCAGTTACAGTACATTTATCAGATGAAAAATTAACTGAATAACCACTATCACAAAGTTGACTTATGCTTATGAGGTTAGTCTTAAGGCCATGAACAAATAACACATTATTTAGAACCGGGCCATCTGGAATAGCTACCGTTCCCTTTCCAACAATTTTGGAAGACCGACCATCTCCGAAAACAACAAGTCCTCCGGAGTTTTTCTCAAATGTTTGAAAACAGTTTTTGTCACCGGTCATATGACGGGAACACCCGCTATCCAGATACCAAGACGAACTATCATATGCATGCAAGGAAACATTGGTAGCAAGACAAGGGAAAATTTCACCTTTGCGCACCCAAACCTTTTTGGAGTGCGTCGGTAATGATCGTGAAGTTGATCTCCTAGGTGAGAGCGTCTTGCTTGAAGAATTGCTGCTCCTTGATGATGTCGTCTTGAGCGGTGTACTACCAAGGCTCTTTTCCTTTGAATGAATTGCACTTGATTTCTGAGGAATAGCCTTTTTGGTAGTCATTGCAAGAGGTGCTTGAGGTGTGCGTTTGGCTTCCATCTTGCAATTTCTCCTTATGTGCCCTGAAATGCCACAACGAAAACATACCTTAATTCTTGTCGATTCCGAGGAGGATGTAGTAGGCTTGTTGTCGTTGCTTGTCGTGAATTCCGGTGTCGGAGGAGGAGATACCGACTGAGGCACAAATACTGTCCCACTCGAACTTGGAATGTCTCCAGTTTGAGTGTATCCGAGGCCGAACTTATTTCTTTGACCAAGACCAAGAAGTCTGTCCAACTTACTCCTTCCAGAAGAAAATCTCTTTAAGTCATCCTTCAGTTGGCGTATGGTCTCCGTCATTTCCAATTTTTCCTGTCGAGCCTCGCCGTTGAGCTTCAAGAAGTAATTCGCTTTGTTCACCATATCTATATAATTCTTCTCGAATTGCTCATTGGACTCTTGAAGGGAAACATTTGTTTTAATCAGATTATCCCTTTCCACTTCAAGATCGGTTGAGAGAGAGGTTACCCTTTTTACTTCTTCTTCGAGATCCTGCAATCTCCCTTTCAACCCCTTGTTTTGCTTAGCCAGTTTCTTTGAATCCCTCAAAAGTCTGTGGTAGGCTAGAGCAAAATCTTCACCTTCAGAATCATCCGATTCATCGTCCGTTGCAATCTTTTCAACAGAGGAGTTGGACAAGGAATCGGATGTACTTGCCATTAAGCACATGAAGGGTGAAGATGTAGTGGACGCGTGGAAAGCTGTCGCGTTGTCTTCTTCATCACTTGAGGATGACTCATTTGACGTGGAGTTGTCATCCCAAGTAACGACTTGCATCGCTTTCTTCTTTGCCGGATTCTTGTTGGGACACTCCGTTGCAATGTGGCCGTAGCCTCGACATTTGAAGCACTGAACTTGTCCCTCTGAACTTTTCTTATCCTTTGAGAAGTTCTCTTGCTTTCTTGACTTGTAACTTGAAGGACCCTTGCCTTTCTTCGACTTTCCGAAGGATGGAGTTTTGCTTGAATTTCCCCTTCGAAAGTTGCGGCGAAACTTCCTTGTCAAGAGAGCGAGCTGCTTCTCAAAGTCCTCCATAGAAAGGTTCTCGTCGTCGTCCGAGGAGGATGAATCCGCGTCTTCTTCTTTAGTTGATTTCAATGCGTAACCTGAAGACTTAGAAGAGGATGCCTTTCCAGAAGAATAGTTAGTAGGAAATGTCATTTCATAAGTTTGTAAAGCACCTACTAATTCTTCTACACGCATTTCGTCCGGGTGTTTAATTGTTTCAATGGCTGCGACCTTCGGGCGAAATCGTTCAGGAAGAGTTCTTAAATTTTTCTTACAACTTTAAATTCTGGAATCTTCTCTCCCAAGTTAGCACATGAGTTTACGATGTCTTGCAATCGTGTGTAATAGTCAGTGAAAGATTCATTCTCTGCCATAGAGATAGAGTCAAACTTGCTCGTAAGCATTTGCAGTTTCTGAATCTTCACTAGGTTAGTTCCCTCATGCGTAACTTGAAGAACATCCCAGATTTCTTTCGCAGTCTCACATGCCGAGACGCGAGAGAACTCTGTTTGTGACAAAGCATTAAATAGAGCATTAATCCCTTTGCCATTGTAAGAAGATGAGTCTATCTCTTCCTTGGTCCATTTCGACCTAGGTTTTAAGGTGCGAACATCATCAATAATTTCAGTTGGATTAGACCATCCTAATTCAATTGATTGCCACACCCTTTCGTCGATGGAAATTAAAAAGGCTTTCATCCGTACTTTCCAGTACGCATAATTTGTTCCATCAAAGAAAGGGGGTCGATTGATGTTTCCACCTTCAACCATTGTTTACAACCCTATTCCCGCTCTGATACCACTTGTTGGGTTATGTTAATATGGATCTAAATAGGGGAAAAAACACCTAGAGGGGGGTGAATAGGTGTAAACAATAAACACTCAAAAAATCATTGCGCAAATAAACCCAATGCGGAAAAATAAAAGAACACGCAAGATTTTTACGTGGAAAAACTCCAAACCGGAGTAAAAAACCACGGGACCGATAACACGGCGAAATCCACTAGAATTAACACACGTACAAGGTGATATAACGTACTCACAGACGACTCAACCTTTTACCATACGCTCCTAGTAGATCTTCCCGCTCGCTCCACGACGCTTCTCGAATCCACGATCCGCGCCCAACGCTGAATCCACAGCGTCCAACGTCGAGTCCACGACGTCCGACCGAATCCACGGTCTTCACCCAATAGCACGCTTCGAATCCACGAACGTAGTTGCACCTTGAATCCACAAGGCCACGCGAGTCCACGCGCCGATTTGGGGTAAATCGTTGTTTGTTTTGGGTGGTGATGATCCGCCGAATACTTAGATTAAAGATAGATCGGAAATACCATCTAAGTATTCATTGATTTGATTCTACTCAAAATGTGAGTATGGAAAACCTAGAATCAAATCAATCAATATAGATGAAGAAACATAGAATAAATCTATTGATTTCCTTTCTTCTCTATATATGTGGATTTTTCTTTTCGGCTATTTTTTTCTGTAATAGCGGATGCCCTAGAAATGAATACAGGGCCTATTTATAGGTTAGAAACCATTGGAAGAAGATAGGATCAAAAACTGCCTTTTCTGGAAATTTTACCGACGGCGATCCGGATTGGAATTGGCGATCCGGATTGCAGAAGCAAGAAAGACGATTTCCAGAAAAATGGTGTTCGGGATCCGGATCACAAAGTCCGATCCGGATCGTTCATACAGTTTTACCAGAACATCAATGTTCGGGATCCGGATTGCAAGTCCTGATCCGGATCGAGGAAGCACACAGGTAAAACTAGTGTTCGGGATCCGGATCAGAGGATGCTGCGATCCGGATTGAACCAGTGTATGAACAACACCCTTCGGGATCCGGATTGCCGAGTCCGATCCGGATCCTGAACATGTCCCATGTTCAGTTTTTGATGTTTAAGCAATTAAAAATTCTTCCAGGTGTTTCTACACTATAAGAAGTATTCGGATCATCAAAAATCTTTAGTTAAACGTACCTGATCCCTTTGAATTCTTCTTTCTTGAGATTGAGGTATACGATCCAAAGTTTCTTCATCTTCAATCTTCAAGACTTAATACATTCACGAAATACGCCAACTCAAATTCCGTAACAGGGCGCAGCGGAGCGGGCGCACTGTGCGCGCCCGAAACCTTTCGGGCGCCCGGAAGTGATGACATGGAGGGTATTATTTGATTTGTTCAGTTTTTGGCTTTAAAATCCCCTCTTTGGCCTGCGGTTTGAGGCTTTCCCCGAGCTCCCCTCTCTTTGCAACCTTAAACAAAGTTGTTCATCTTCCTTTGGAGCATCTCGTGGAGAAGTTTGGGAATTTTTGGTGGCATGCACTTCGAGGTATGCGGCATTTCGGCGCAGTGCGACTTTCCTTCACCAGTGATCCCCTTTGTCGCGTTTCGGTGCGCAGGCTCCCATGGCTTACTCAGACCTTCGTTTTCGATGATTTTTGTGGCAGCGCATTCACAAGAGGTACGGCTTCGTTTTCCGTGTTGATTGTTTTGCCTCATTTTTGGTTTTGGCACAGTTCCCGAGGTACCTTGTGACCCCTATTTTTCTGTGGTGATTTTGGACAACATGAGTTTGTTGGATTTATTTCTCAGCCTACGGGCATCGGAATGAGGTGTTTAAAGACTCGATTGATATCTACTCTTCGAGAGGAATGCACCCGTATTTTTATTGGATTTTTATAAGGTCATTTCGAGGGTGAGAATTAAGCTTCTTTGCTGCTATCTTTTCAGCAGAACTGTGTTCTTGAGGGAATGGCTTCCAACGTTGCCCGAATTGTTTCTTGGCCTACAGGTATCAGAACGGGGCGTTTAAATAGTCGATTTGGGGCTACTCGTTGCGAGGATCGTAACCATGATTTTTTTGAAATTTTTGGAGGTTTGTATACAGGTGAAAAGGCTTCTTCTCTCTACTGGTTGGTAAAACAGCATATGCTGTTTTTGAGAGTTTGGTTGTGATGTAATTGATTCTCGGCTTCGATGTTGTTTGTTGGAACAGTGGTTTGTGCGACTGTTTACCGAGAGTGCGGTTCCGGCAGATTTTGGATAGCGTGTGACTACACACTTCATCGACTTCGGCTTTGCCTGCGGAATGCATTTCAGGTGGGTGCTTTATTTCGAGAACCGGTGGACGGTTCTCTAATTCTTTATGTTAGAATTGAATGTAGGTAAAGGGTACAATACCTGGGATTGATCGGTAAGCTTAACAATGTTGATTTTATGGGAATTGCAAGATAATTAGTCATATTATGACAATGGTATTAATCGAATATTCATGTGATGATTAGTAGAAGCTTACCTAAGGCAAGGTTACCCTATATGATTAATTATCATGCCATGTTAGCACATAACCCTTTATGAGGCTGGTTTATGCAATGGGATAGGATTATGTAGTTATGTGCAGGTTCTACTCTGAGGAGCAATTATGGATCGAGGATTATGGACAGGTATAGTCATTGATAATTTTGGCATGAGATTTATTTTCTTTATTCTTCCTTGAGGACAAATGCATTCTTGTATGGACATATAGCTAGGCCACCTTTTACTGCTACACTTCATACCGGAATTTGACTTAGGAGAAACCATGTTATCCTTTTCTCCTTCTTTGTTAGTCAGGCGGTCGTGTTGCTCAGGTGCGAGCAGGGGTCTGGGGTAGTGTAGCAGGGACATTGGTGTCAGGGAAGGGTTGTGCTGGATTGCGGCTGGCAGGGTTTTGGCGGTGACCGCGGACTTTGGGCGGTTGACCGGAGGTCGGTTATAGTACTTGGTTATGGACGGCAGGGTATTGCGGCAACCGCGAATATTGGGCGGTTGACCGGATATTTATTTATGTATCAGATTGGGTATTAGATTTTCCTTTAGTGGATGGAGTTTCCACTTATCGTTTACTGTTGTATCAGTTTGGGGATCGAGTTTCCCTTTAGTGGATGAGTTTTTCCACTTTGATCAGAGTCGTGATCCAGTCCTGCTATCGTGATACTTGTTACGGTGATACTTTACTCGTGTGGGTCGCTCCCCTTGAGTGCCACTCCGGAGGTAGGCCTTTGACCGAGCCATGTGTGCCGGTCTGATACTTATTTTAGATGCGTGCCATGTGTGCCGATCCCGCGGTTTCGAGCCATGTGTGCAGATTCCGCTACTGAGTTCGTGAGATTGATGACAGAGCAGGCAGTACTGGGTTTTATACCGGTTCATTCGATTGGGTTTATTCAGGTAGATACTCTTATTATTGCACTCGTGCCTAGGGGATGAGTGGAGTCTAGTTGCTGTGTTTAGACCAGTGCTGTTGTTGTTGGGAGCCGTTTGGGTGACGGTGATCCCGTGTCGTTGAGAGTACTTCGATCAGTGTGCGAGATGTTGAGGATCTTGAGTCTATCCGTACTGAGAGAGAGAGCATGGATTTTGATTATAGCTTGCAGGTGCCACTATTCGATAGCGAGTTAGTCCTTATGGACACCCTACGTAATTCCTGCCCGGTAGCGGGAGGTGGTTGTAGGTAGGCGCAGGCTTGACTGGACCCGGTGTGGCAGTCAGCTCGATTAGGTCAATTGAGCACCTCGTGTGCGAGTGTTGCATATCTTTATTAGAGTTTTCCCCTTTTGAGCCTTTAGATAGAGGCATGGTAGCTGTTGAGAGTCTCCAGCCTTTTTGTTCAGTTCTTACTGCATTAGTTATTTTATTGCCTCTAGAGGACTTGCGGGCAGACCGTCGGGCTGGCGGTGGTACCCACTGAGAACTCCCTTTTTGGTGTAGTTCTCACGCCCATTGGGATTTTTCCCCCTTTTTTTCCTTCCTCTCCTTTGTTTTGCAGAGTCTTAGCGGGTGTTGCCGATTCTGCGGTTGTTGATCGAGGCGAGGGAGTCGTGTGCTATATCCCTACCCGTCATTGGAGAGTAGCTGTACCCCCTTCAGAGGAGAGCTTTAGTAGATTAGCTATTTTATTTTTCTCTTTTGAGAGACTGATGTAGTGAGGTTTTTGATATGTATTGAGAGCCTGTACACTGATGTATTTATTGGAGATACCTCCCTGTTTGAGTTCTGAGTTTTGTATCTGAGGAGATTGTATGATTATCATTTTGGGAGATGGACATTGTTGTATTATTTTCAGTTGTACAGTGGTTGATTTGATTTTTACAGCAGTTTTATCTTATAGCTCTGATATCTGTTTAGCTGTAGCCCTTTGTAGGACGCTTCGCCTATGCGGGGTTTTGCATAGGTGGCGGATCTGTTGGCGAGTCCGGGTCGCAGTTTCGACTCCGGGGCGTGACAGATTAGAGTGGTTTCAGAGCCTAGGTTGTAGGTCATGGTGGACTTAGAAACCCTAGGCTTGTGGTTGGACCCTACGATGACTTCGTGAGAGTAGTGATTTGTAGCGAGAGTCCTGATTGAGTTTTACACCTCTCCCAAGGGACGGGATGAGTGATTGGCATGTTTATTCTCCTAAGTGGTTATGTTGGCTGTAGACAACATAACGCTGTGGAATGGGTGACATGCTCCAGACTTTCGCTGGATTGGGTCGAGCGTTGTTGTGTGCTGAATTGTGGTTTCGTCGTGGCGAGCGGTGTCTCCCCGACGCTGGATTTGGGACCCGTGTGCATCCTGTCATAGCAGTTGAGCTTGAGCGGTTGGTTTTGGGCCGGATACCCGGATTGAGGTCAGAGAGCTCCGGACCCAGATGACTGGATTGTTAGAGGCATATCAGCAATTGTGTGAGCAGCTAGTTGTGGTGACACAGTCGACGGAGCAGTGGGCAGCCCGACAGTGCTATCCTTCTGAGAGCACCAGGTTACAGTATCCTTAGCGGCAGGGATTTCTGTGGCGCCAATGGAGTGAGTAGCCCCCTCCGTGCCAATGTTTAGTGCCGAGGCACCGAGGCAGGGTGGATAGCTGACAGCAGATTGAGCAGTGCGTCTTGATCGGTCTATTAAGCCAGTTTTGGCGGTCGAACCACCACGATTCATAGGTTGAGCTTGGAGCCTTGGGAGGCTGAATCGTGGTTGGTGGTGATGGAGAAACTATTTGAGAGCTTCCTTGTGCCGAGAGTTTACGCAGTTGTTGAACTGCGCGCTCCAGGTTTCCAGAGACGAGGCGCATCAGATATGTGTGACTGGAAGTGGATTGCGCCAGGATACCTTTTGGTTTATTTGGTTTCCCCCCGTGTTGGATTATTGATGTCTCGATGGTGTAGGCATTATATATGGAGCGTGGCGCTGCAGTTCCTTTGGATAGGGATCTGCCGCCAGAGGCGAGTTCTGGATAGAGGTGCTTGGCGCTAGGTGATGGGGGACAGATCGGCCGGCAGAGGCATTTTCGTTTTGCTTTCCTGGATGGTGGATATCCTTGTGGACGGTTAATGTAAAGCTTACCTAAGGGAATGTTACCCTTTGTGATTGATAACATGCATATTTGGGGTATAACATATGTGATTGAGGGGTGAGCTTAGTAAGGATAATTGTATAAGGAATTGCGTGAATTAATTGTGTTTTGTCATGACGGTTGCAATAATGGATTTCTGAGATGTCGGAGATCGAGTGGACCCTAATGGCAGCATCAGCATCTCTATCAGAGTAGCGCAGCGGTAGCGTGGTTTTGTTGTCTGCGAAGGACCGTATCTGTTGCCTCAGTGTGAGCAGAGACAGAGGTCGTGCTCCTTTTGTGATTGGTTTAGATATTTTCTGGCAGACTGAGCGACAACCGCTTGCACCGTGTGGATGAGTTCGTGCCGCCTGGTTAGAGGGGACCATGGCAGGGGATCGAGTTGTCGCAGGTGTGATTTCTTCACGGCAGTCGTAGTTAGTGCACTTCGCATTCCGACATGGACTAGAGGCAGAGTTGATACCACGCACACTAAAGGTACAGGTTACTATCAATGTTGTGCATTTGAAGGAGGCTTGTGGATCATGTCCAGTGCCGTTGAGACCATGAGTTATACCGGCAAACCTATTGGTATGGGTGGCAGTTCGGTGTTTTGACCCAGTGCTTGAGATTGGTTGCCATAGTACCATTGGATGATTAAGTGTGGAGAGTGATGACTGTGACCTTCTGCGAGGCAGACTAAAGGAGGCTTGTTATATTGAGACTGTTCGAGCACACAGGTTATAGCGACAGTGTGAGAGGAGCTTTTCGCGGCACCGGGATTAAAGGATATTTCTACCGCCGCGAGATCCCGGGTGTGAGTCCACTCGAGGCGATGATTATGCCGCCAGTTAGGGAGATTGAGATTGCGATTGACGTAGTTCTGGAAACTGCGCCAATCTCAACAGCACCTCACGGATATTATCTGTAAGAGCTGGGAAAGTTGATGGCACAGGTGCAGGGATCTGATGGATCGAGGGTCTGTTTGACCTCGTGCCACGCCGTTGATACACGGTAGTGATGCCATGTCGTTGATACACGACTGTGAGAGCTCTTTTGTGGTTTGAGCACAGGCAGGTCCGAGTATTATTCTGGACCTTTTGATGGAATTATACTCCGGCAGTTGTTCGACTGATGCAGGTACAAATTTTGGAATCATACAGCTGAGTAGTTTGCCAAGATGGTGTTCAGGACACGGTAGGGGCATTATGAGTATAGTAAGGCCAAATGGATTGACTAATGCCCCGTCGCCTTTAAGATTGAGGAATTTTGGTTCTAGTTGGACTTGAACGGATTGATGACGGTATTCCCCAGGGATATTTTGATTGTACCCCCCTCCCCTTCCTGTGTGATTTAGAGCTTGTGGAGCACTTGTCGATGGTATGACAAGGTCTGTGAGGAAAAAGCTTTATACCAAGTTGTTGTGGTACAAGTTTTAGCTTCGAGAGCATATCTTCTTGGATTACATATTTTAACCGTAGGGGCGGCGGTGGAAATCCGGCCAAGATGGATGCTATCTAAGATTGGCCGAGACCGACATCTATTGTTGAGACGAGAAGCTTCCTGAACTGGGCAGTGCCAGCAGACCTGGACGAATGGATGATTAGGCTGATACCAACGCCGATTTTAGCATCGCCAGTGATGGGAGATGGATTTGCGAGATACAGTGATGCCTCCCATAGTGGCTATGGAGTTACAGTTGGATTATTGATGAGCATCCAGTATCACCCGACAGGGCCACGGTGGTGGCGGATACCTGGAGCCGGAGAGCTATTTGGGGTTGAGTTTAATGATTCCGTAGCTGGCGCTGGGTGGGATCGTTCAGGTGAACAGGGCTCGAGGTTGTGTCCCTGGGGGTTCCTTTTGATGGTAGACTGCGGTGGAGCAGTCCACGTGAATGGTCAGGATTTGAGAGCGACCGAGTGAGGACCCCGGCTTGTTAAGACTTCTTTCCTCCTTGGATGATTGCGTGGGGGTGCTTCGGGTTGCCTTGGTTGAGTTGACACAGGATGTGGTTTGGTGCGTGTTGCACTGGTGGTTATTTCCTTTCCCCCAGCCTTTTGTTGGAGTTCTTGATGGTTTTTCCCATCTCAGCTCAGGAGTGTTAGGCTTGTGGATTCCTCGCCCGTGATGGACTCGTTTTCTTTGAGATCTGCGAGTATTTGTAGTACGAAGGACGCCCGTTGCGAATTCTGGCTCGTGAGATGAGAGAATTACGCAATTGCGCCATGCCGTACCGGTTGTTGTTGTTGTTGAGGAGTAATCACGGGGAGTGACAGGTGACTTGGGAGCTGGAGACGGCGGTGTTGAGTACCTATCCTTGGTTTCTGAGACTCCGTATAAGTTGCTTTAGTTTCGAGGACGAAACTTTCTTTTAGTGGGGGAGGATGTGGTGACCCAGATCTCTGCAGGGCTTCTACAGTGCGATCAGCAGCTTCTGGAGGCCTATGTGGCGTGTCGGCGGTGTTTCTGCACCAATTTAGACACAAGTGATGGACTTCGGGTGTATAATGGATCACGTGGGTAATTGGGGGACCCCGTCAATTGTTTAGAAGTGGTTTCGCGCGAATCGGGCATCAAAATTGGACTCAGTGCGGAATTTGGATTAAAAACGTGTTAAGGAATCTGTGTTGGCGTATTTCGTGAAAATGGATAAGTCTTGAAGATTGAAGATGAAGAAGTTTGGATCATATACCTCAATCTCAAGAAAGAAGAATTCAAAAGGATCAGGTACGTTTAACTAAATATTTTTGGTGATCCGAATACTTCTTATAGAGTAGAAACACTTGGATGAATTTTTAATTGCATAAAAATAAAAAAACTGGACATATTACATGTTTAGGATCCGGATCAGGCATTACAGTCCGGACCCCGAACATAGGGTTGTTCATGCGCAATTCCAGTCCGGATCATGGTTATTTCAGTCCAGACCCCGAACGTGGAATTTGCAGGAATTGCATGAACAGTCCGGACCGTGGGTATTTCAGTCCGGACCCCGAACGTATGTTTTTCTGGAAATAGTCTGTTTAGTCACGACAGTCCGGACCGCCATAATTCCAGTCCGGACCGTCGTCCTGTAAAATTCCAGAAAAGGTTAGTTATTGATTCTTATCCTCTTCCAATGGTTTCTAACCTATAAATAAACCCTACGATTCATTTTTTAGGGTAATCGAAAATACGACTGAAATAGAAAAATCCACATATAGAGAAGAAAGAAAATAAATAGATTTAATTCTATGTTTCTTCATCTATATTGATTAATTTGATTCTAGATTTTCAAACTCAGATTTTGAGTAGAATCAAATTAATGAATACTTAGATGGTATTTCCGATCTATTTCTAATCTAAGTATTCGGCGGATCATCACCACCCAAAAACAACGATTTTTCCAAAATCGGCGCGTGGACTCGCGTGGCCTTGTGGATTCAAGGTGCAACCGCTCTCGTGGATTCGGAGCGAGGTACTTTCGTGGATTCGAGACGTGCTACTGGGTGAAGACCGTGGATTCGGTCGAACGTCGTGGATTCGACGTTGGACGCCGTGGATTCGGCGTTGGACGCAAATCGTGGATTCGAGGAGCGTTGCGGAGCGAGCGGAGAAGATCTACTAGGAGCGTATGGAAAAGGTTGAGTCGTAAGTGTGTACGGTATATCACCTTGTACGTGTCACGCCCCGGGTGTAAACCAGAACCCGGGCCCGTCTACAGATCCGCCGTGCACACGGTATTTTCCGCGTACACGAAGCGCCAAACCTGCTCAGATATATAAGAGATAATAATAAATGAGCAATAAAAACAGAGCTGAACTAAAACTAATACATCTCAGACTGAAGCTGGAAATAAAATACAATACATCAGTATAAATGATACATCTGTCTCTCCCAGCTCACCAAAATAAATACAACCTGCTGGCAAAAGCCAGTCCCAAAGTAAAAGTACAATCGTCTGAGGAAACACGGGTACACCAACAGTCCAGCTAACACGCTCATCCAGCCTCGAAGTCTATCTACTCAGCCGTCCTCTCTCCTCGACCCGCCGCAGAAAACCCAGCAGCACCCGCAGACGACACTGCAAAACAAGGGAGAAGAAAAAGAGGAAAGAAGAATGGGGGTGAGACTACCAGTAAACCAGTAGCCTCCCCTAGTGGGTAAAACCTCAAACCCTGACACACCCACTAGGTCTACCAGAGGCAAGAAAAGGAATAACTGTGGTAAGCAATGATGACTGCTGAAAATAGGAAACTACCACCACTACGCCTCTAATATGCCAAGCTAAAGAGATAGCTAACTGAATGCATCAGAATATAAATGCCTGCCTGGGTAGCCCAACCTAGTCACCGGCGAACACCGGTACTGCCCACTATGCCTACTAACACCCAATTCAGCTACGGGATGCAGACCGGCTCCTGACCGGCACGGTCCCATCCCGAGGGCGACAGACCGGCTCCTGACCGGCACGGTCCCGCCCCAAGGCAACAGACCGGCTCCTGACCGGCACGGTCACAAAATACACACTCCGGAGTGGCACTCGAGGGGAGCGACCCACACGAGTATAATGCCTCAGTAACAAGTATCATAAATCAGCAGGACTGGATCACGACTCTGATCAAAGTGGGAAAACCCATCCACTAAAGGGAGACCCGATCTCAACCTGATGCAAGATAAACAAATAGTGGGAAACCCCATCCACTAGAGATCCGATACCCAATCTGATGCATAAGCAACCTCCGGTCAACCGCCCAAGGTCCGCGGTTGCCGCAATACCCTGCCATCAAGCCTGCCTGTCCCAAAATCCAAGATCCACAATCAGGTAGAACAATCAATATCCGGTCAACCGCCTACTGTCCGCGGTTGCCGCAATAACCCCCAAGTCCGACATCAAGTACACCCTGTCTCCGACCCCAAGGTCCCAGCTACACTATCCCAAACCCCCGCTCGAACCCGAGCAACATGACTCGAAAGTCTAAATAAGAAGGAGAAAGAAAGCAATCATGGTTTCTCCTAAGTCAAATCCCAATATGATAGTGTAGCAATAAAAGATGGCCTATCTAGATGTCCATACAAGCATGCAAGTGTTCTCAAGGAAATATCATTAAAGGCATTAATCATTAACAGTTTCCACCTACGCATGTCGTCTATCCTCAAGTAGTACCATCAACAGGATAATCAAATAGTCCAACATAAATATTCCATTCCACATGCAAGGTTAACCGCTATCAAAGCAACCCTATTCCCACACCGGCATGCATAAACCCAACCCCGATCATGATTAATCAAGATGTCCAATAAAGGGGATCACTCTAATATTCCTAGTGAGCATGTCAAAATAGAGGCAATAAACAACCACCCACCTCGAGCGCTAAATCCTGATCCCAACAGCGAAGTCCGCGCCCGGTCTCAACGATCACCACGGTACTGCACAAAATACCCCAAAGGACAAGCACAATTAACATACAATGCTCACACTGAAATCTGTCCATAAAACAATCAGTCCACAGTTTTGCCTTTTTCACCTGCGAGATATGCTCTAGAAATTCCAGCAAAAATACCATCACGATCCTCGCGACGAACCGGTCGAAACGACTACCTGCACGTTCCCACACGATTTTCCTACGCTGAGAACCAAAATCGACAAGAGAACTACCCCGAACAATACTTCCACCCAAAACTGTGCTACAAAGTTCTGTAAAAAGGGGTTTCTCACCTTCGGGGAAAATTCCAGAAAATCCAAGAAAATTCAGGGAGACTCCTTGCGATGCGTAGATGTAAATCCCCTTTTGAATCACCCCAATCCGATGCCCGGTTGCGGAGATATCGCTGAAATACCGAACCGCTGTCCAAAACTCCACCCCAGAAAATGAGGTCACAAGATGACCCGAAAAACCCATGAAAACCTCGGAATGGGGAAAAACCAGTAGAAACAAGAAACGTAGCCCTACCTATCGTGAAGACGATGGCGCAAGAATCACTGAAAAATACTGTCGGGGTAGCTCAGGAGAGCTAAAACACTGTCGCTGCGCCGAAGAAGAACCCAGGAATGCAACGTCGCGCCGCGCCGTAAAATCCAAATCTCGAAGTACGTGCCACCACAAATCCTCAAACTTCACCAGGAGATGGAGAACTCGAAGGGGAGAAACTTTGCTGAAGACACCTTGGTGAGATGAGGCTCGGAAATGGTGGAAAAAGTGAGCTGAATGGGGCTCGGGCTGAATAAATAGGCCAGCCAAAAGAAACTTTTGATTTAATTCCGACTGGGTCCCCACTTTCGGGCGCCGAAAGTTTCCGGGCGCGCACAGTGCGGCCCGGCCCGAACTTTCGGGCGCGCACAGTGCGGCCCGGCCCAAAGCGCCCCGTCGGACGGGATCTGGAATCCGTCCGACCCGCCTCCCCGCCTGCCACGTGTCGCCCAAACAGCCGACAGCCGCTGCAACCACTCCTGCTGCGCCACGTGGCCACCCCCGGGAACCGACACGCGTCCCCGGCTAGCCCGGTCTGCCGCGCCTGCCCGCACAGTCTGCGCCCGCTGCCCTCCTGCCCGCACAGTTGACCGCCCAATAGGAGCGCGCCACGTGTCCTGCCTCTGACCGGTGCACCCGGTGCACGAACCGCTAAGAGCCGAACCAATAGTGAGATGCCACGTGTCCTCCCCGGTGCACCGTGAACCAAAGCCAACCATCCTGCTCTGTAGACCGGAGCTGTGAGCCAACCAATGGAGTGATGCCACGTGTCCTCCCTCCGGTGCACGCTCGGCCGCGTGGACCGCGCACCCGCGCGCCTGCCCGCGCCTGCCCGCTACGCGCGCGCCTGCCCGCCGCCGCTGTGCCGCCTGCCCGAGGCTGCGCCGCCGCCCCCGCCGCTGCCCGCCGCCGCCGCCGCCGCCGGTGATCGCCGGAGTTACTGTTCCGGCCATGAACAGTAACCGAAGCTCAGAAAATGCAATAAATAGTCCATTTGAGCGTTTTCGCGCGCTGAATCCGAATTTGACGTCCGTTTCGCCAAATTCCCACTCTAAAAATTGCCGAATGCCCCCGGAAAGGTATTCTTAGTCCAAATTTCGCGCAGAGCCCAATCTTAATATCCGTTTCGCCCGAGAACACTTCCAGAGATCCGACGGGGCCAACCGATCACCCACGTGATCCATTTAAGTCCGAAGTCCAACACTAGTGTCCAATCGTGCCCCAAACACCTCCCGCACGCCGCGTAGGCCTCCAGTGGCCACCCCAATGCACCGCAACAGCCTTGCGGAGATCCAGGTCATCACATCCTCCCCCACTAAAGAAAGTTTCATCCTCGAAACTAAAGTCAATCCTCAACACGGAATCTCAACCGACAGGGGGGTAAATATCCAGTCATCCACCACTCAAGCTCCCAAACTACCAAATACCTCATCCAGAGACGCGATGCAATCCTCGGGTCTCTAACAAGAACGAAACGAAGGAGAACACTCCAGAGGACCACGCCACCCCAACTAGGTACAGCTGGACTAACTGCTCGGCCATCAAGTAGTCTGCAACGGTACAAGTCCAACTACACCCAGCTCGATCCAAGTACCTCGGTACTCCCGAGGCACCCGATATAAGTCCCCCAACTGATCCCGTAACCTCTGATCTCTAATCCAAAACCGCCAGGATGTAGAAGCAATTCCCTAACCCTCCGGCATCAACACTCAGCCATAAGCAGTCGAGAGAACCAGATTGCAAATCCATCTTCGCGAAGATCCAATACCCTTGCAACTGGTAAATCAAATCCTCCAAGCTTGGCAGAAGGGTACTACTCCCGATGATCACTTCATCAAATTCTTACGGGTCCTCACAAGGCCGAAGTGAACCAACCTTCCACAATTCGAAATAGCACCGTGCCCCCCAAAGGTGCCACACTTGGCCTGACATAAATCCAAAACATCGAATCCTGGAGTTGGGTCCTCAACTCCCAAACTGGTGTCATGCCAAACAACTCCGATAGGAGAACAGCTAGGAACTCACAACCAAAAGGGTATCTCCAAGTCCTGGTGCCGCCGCAGATCCCTCAAACACACCAGCCAAAAGGTACTCACCCACTACGAGACATCCGCCTCGCTCACAAAGTCAAAACCAAAGAGGCGAAGATACTCTCAAGCAACCCAGGTACACCAACACCTCCAGGCCTGGCTCCCACGAAAACCGTCCTCGCAGCACAATCAGCTGCCGCGAAAAGAAAAAGATAACCGAGCCAGCCTAACCGTCCTAAGTACCACACCAAGCCCCACAACTAGGTCAAGACCATCAGGCCTACAGGTACAACCAAGGACTCAATCGCACCGGGCAGGACCTACGACACTCCCCCTAGGTGCAAAAGATCGGGAATACGACCTCCCGAACACACGTAACGTCCCACCCCTAACCCAAAGCAATGAAGCCAAACACTACCCACCAAGGAGGGAAAACCTCTCGTATCGAAGATACGAACCCAAGAGCCTGGAACAATTCAACACCTACCGCCACCACTGGCCGCTGGAATCTATGTGCTCGGACGGTCTCAAAATCCACTATCCTGAAAAAGAGATCGGGAATACCTCATCCGACTGACCTGTCCTTCATCACCCGGCGCCAAGCGCCTCAATCAGAACTCGCCTCAGGCGGCAGGATCCCAATCCAAAGGAACTACAGTGCCACGCTCCATACCGGCGCCTACTCCAATGAGGCATCCCTAGAGCTCTCAATCCCCGAACCCAACACGAACAAGACCCTGCCTTCAAGGCCCCACATACTCAATCCCCAAGTCAGGCAACTCATCCGCCAGATCTGGCTCACTCCTTCAATGCAATCCCACAGTTTCCCTGCTGTCAACTGTCCACCCTTCCTCGGTGCCCCAGCACTAAACGTCGGCACGAGGAGCTGCTCACTAGTCCGTCAACTGGGCCACTGCACTGATCCGACAACTGTGTCACTGCTCCGACAACTGCGCCACTGTGCTGATCCGACAACTGTGTCACCGCGCTGCTCCGACAACTGTGCCACTGCTCCGCTGATCTGCCTCCAACACTCCTACCCTTCGGGTCCGGAGCCCCCAGACTCCAATCTGGGTATTCGGCCCGAAACAACCAGCTCAGGCCCAACTGCCGCACCAAGGTGCACTCGGGTCAGAGCCCCAACGTCGGGGAGACACCGCTCACCACGACAAAACCGCAAATCAGTACACCCCAAACACTCGACCCAATCTAGCGAAAGTCAAAGGCATCCCCCTATTTTTGTAACGTTATGTTGTCTGCAGCCAACATAACTGTCCCACAAAATAGGGTATGCCGATCCCTCTTCACTTACTGAAAGAGTCAAAACCAAATCACCGACTTTCGCCAAAAGTCACGTCTCTCACGCCCTAACATCCTTGGGTCCGCCAAAAGCCTAGGGTTTCCTAAGTCCCAACTGACCTATCCCTAAGCTCTGATACCAACTTAATCTGTCACGCCCCGGGTGTAAACCAGAACCCGGGCCCGTCTACAGATCCGCCGTGCACACGGTATTTCCCGCGTACACGAAGCGCCAAACCTGCTCAGATATATAAGAGATAATAATAAATGAGCAATAAAAACAGAGCTGAACTAAAACTAATACATCTCAGACTGAAGCTGGAAATAAAATACAATACATCAGTATAAATGATACATCTGTCTCTCCCAGCTCACCAAAATAAATACAACCTGCTGGCAAAAGCCAGTCCCAAAGTAAAAGTACAATCGTCTGAGGAAACACGGGTACACCAACAGTCCAGCTAACACGCTCATCCTGCCTCGAAGTCTATCTACTCAGCCGTCCTCTCTCCTCGACCCGTCGCTGAAAACCCAGCAGCACCCGCAGAAGACACTGCAAAACAAGGGAGAAGAAAAAGAGGAAAGAAGAATGGGGGTGAGACTACCAGTAAACCAGTAGCCTCCCCTAGTGGGTAAAACCTCAAATCCTGACACACCCACTAGGTCTACCAGAGGCAAAAAGGAAAGAAGTGTGGTAAGCAATGATGACTGCTGAAAACAGGAAACTACCACTACTATGCCTCTAATATGCCAAGCTAAAGAGATAGCTAACTGTATGCATCAGAATATAAATGCCTGCCTGGGTAGCCCAACCTAGTCACCGGCGAACACCAGTACTGCCCACTATGCCTACTAACACCCAATTCAGCTACGGGATGCAGACCGGCTCCTGACCGGCACGGTCCCATCCCGAGGGCGACAGACCGGCTCCTGACCGGCACGGTCCCGCCCCAAGGCAACAGACCGGCTCCTGACCGGCATGGTCATAAAATACACACTCCGGAGTGGCACTCGAGGGGAGCGACCCACACGAGTATAATGCCTCAGTAACAAGTATCATAAATCAGCAGGACTGGATCACGACTCTGATCAAAGTGGGAAAACCCATCCACTAAAGGGAGACCCGATCTCAACCTGATGCAAGATAAACAAATAGTGGGAAACCCCATCCACTAGAGATCCGATACCCAATCTGATGCATAAGCAACCTTCGGTCAACCGCCCAAGGTCCGCGGTTGCCGCAATACCCTGCCATCAAGCCTGCCTGTCCCAAAATCCAAGATCCACAATCAGGTAGAACAATCAATATCCGGTCAACCGCCTACTGTCCGCGGTTGCCGCAATAACCCCCAAGTCCGACATCAAGTACACCCTGTCTCCGACCCCAAGGTCCCAGCTACACTATCCCAAACCCCCGCTCGAACCCGAGCAACATGACTCGAAAGTCTAAATAAGAAGGAGAAAGAAAGCAATCATGGTTTCTCCTAAGTCAAATCCCAATATGATAGTGTAGCAATAAAAGATGGCCTATCTAGATGTCCATACAAGCATGCAAGTGTTCTCAAGGAAATATCATTAAAGGCATTAATCATTAACAGTATCCACCTACGCATGTCATCTACCCTCAAGTAGTACCATCAACAGGATAATGAAATAGTCCAACATAAATATTCCATTCCACATGCAAGGTTAACCGCTATCAAAGCAACCCTATTCCCACACTGGCATGCATAAACCCAACCCCGATCATGATTAATCAAGATGTCCAATAAAGGGGATCACTCTAATATTCCTAGTGAGCATGTCAAAATAGAGGCAATAAACAACCACCCACCTCGAGCGCTAAATCCTGATCCCAACAGCGAAGTCCGCGCCCGGTCTCAACGATCACCACGGTACTGCACAAAATACCCCAAAGGACAAGCACAATTAACATACAATGCTCACACCGAAATCTGTCCATAAAATAATCAGTCCACAGTTTTGCCTTTTTCACCTGCGAGATCTAATCAAGAAATTCCAGCAAAAATACCATCACGATCCTCGCGACGAACCGGTCGAAACGACTACCTGCACGTTCCCACACGATTTTCCTACGCTGAGAACCAAAATCGACAAGGGAACTACCCCGAACAATACTTCCACCCAAAACTGTGCTACAAAGTTCTGTAAAAAGGGGTTTCTCACCTTCAGGGAAAATTCCAGGAAATCCAAGAAAATTCAGGGAGACTCCTTGCGATGCGTAGATGTAAATCCCCTTTTGAATCACCCCAATCCGATGCCCGGTTGCGGAGATATCGCCGAAATACCGAACCGCTGTCCAAAACTCCACCCCAGAAAATGAGGTCACAAGATGACCCGAAAAACCCATGAAAACCTCGGAATGGGGAAAAACCAGTAGAAACAAGAAACGTAGCCCTACCTGTCGTGAAGACGATGGCGCAAGAATCGCTGAAAAATACTGTCGGGGTAGCTCGGGAGAGCTAAAACACTGTCGCTGCGCCGAAGAAGAACCCAGGAATGCAACGTCGCGCCGCGCCGTAAAATCCAAATCTCGAAGTGCGTGCTACCACAAATCCTCAAACTTCACCAGGAGATGGAGAACTCGAAGGGGAGAAACTTTACTGAAGACACCTTGGTGAGATGAGGCTCGGAAATGGTGGAAAAAGTGAGCTGAATGGGGCTCGGGCTGAATAAATAGGCCAGCCAAAAGAAACTTTTGATTTAATTCCGACTGGGTCCCCACTTTCGGGCGCCCGAAAGTTTCCGGGCGCGCACAGTGCGGCCCGGCCCGAACTTTCGGGCGCGCACAGTGCGGCCCGGCCCAAAGCGCCCCGTCGGACGGGATCTGGAATCCGTCCGACCCGCCTCCCCGCCTGCCACGTGTCGCCCAAACAGCCGACAGCCGCTGCAACCACTCCTGCTGCGCCACGTGGCCACCCCCGGGAGCTGACACGCGTCCCCGGCCAGCCCGGTCTGCCGCGCCTGCCCGCACAGTCTGCGCCCGCTGCCCTCCTGCCCGCACAGTTGACCGCCCAATAGGAGCGCGCCACGTGTCCTGCCTCTGACCGGTGCACCCGGTGCACGAACCGCTGAGAGCCGAACCAATAGTGAGATGCCACGTGTCCTCCCCGGTGCACCGTGAACCAAAGCCAACCATCCTGCTTTGTAGACCGGGAGCTGTGAGCCAACCAATGGAGTGATGCCACGTGTCCTCCCTCCGGTGCACGCTCGGCCGCGTGGACCGCGCACCCGCGCGCCTGCCCGCGCCCTGCCCGCGACGCGCGCGCCTGCCCGCCGCCGCTGTGCCGCCTGCCCGAGGCTGCGCCGCCACCCTCCGCCGCTGCCCGCCGCCGCCGCCGCCACCGGTGATCGCCGGAGTTACTGTTCCGGCCATGAACAGTAACCGAAGCTCAGAAAATGCAATAAATAGTCCGTTTTGACCGTTTTCGCGCGCTGAATCCGAATTTGACGTCCGTTTTGCCAAATTCCCACTCTAAAAATTGCCGAATGCCCCCGGAAAGGTATTCTTAGTCCAAATTTCGCGCATAGCCCAATCTTAATATCCGTTTCGCCCGAGAACACTTCCAGAGATCCGACGGGGCCAACCGATCACCCACGTGATCCATTTAAGTCCGAAGTCCAACACTAGTGTCCAATCGTGCCCCAAACACCTCCCGCACGCCGCGTAGGCCTCTAGTGGCCACCCCAATGCACCGCAACAGCCTTGCGGAGATCCAGGTCATCACAGTACGTGTTTCAATTCTAGTGGATTTCGCCGTGTTATCGGTCCCGTGGTTTTTTACACCGGTTTAGAGTTTTTCCACGTAAAAATCTTGCGTGTTATTTTTATTTCCGCATTGGGTTTTATTGCGCAACGATTTTTGAGTGTTTACTGTTTACACCTATTCACCCCCCTCTAGGTGTTTTTTTCCCTATTTAGATCCAATTAATACAACCCAACAAAACGCCCTTCCGGATGCCTTCGACAAATTTTGGAATTGGAATTTGGCAAAAGGACAGCGGATTTGGATTCAGCGCGCGAAAACGGTAAAAATAGGCTATTTACTTGTTTTTTTCGGAACCCGGATGCGAAAACACGTTTTTCGAGGCCTTGGTACTGTTCCGGCCCGCCGGGGGCAGCGCCGGCAGCGGCGGGCAGCGGCGGAGCACGACGGCGCAGGCTCGGGCAGGCGGCGGAGTGGCCGCGGGCAGGCGCGCCGGCGCGGGCAGGCGCGCGGGCGCGCGGTCCACGGGGCCGGCGTGCACCGGAATGGTGGACACGTGGCGACCACTGGGAGGCTGGTTCAGGCGGCGCGGTCCACGGAGGTTTAGCATGTGCACGTTGGACCGGTGGGGTACACGTGGCGGCTTGTGGTTGGAGCGGTGTAGCACGCGCGGTCCATGCAAGGAGCAGAGCAGGTGACCGGGGCAGGTAGCCGTACGCGCAGGGCAGGCGGGCAGCAGGTGGGCACGGTTCCCGAGGCGTTGACGCGGGGGACCCGTGGGTGGGAGCGCCACGTGTCAGCGCGTGGTTGGCTGGCGCCAACCACCCGCACTGTGGACGCGGGCCACGCGGCGCAGCGTGGGTAGCTGAGTTTGCTGTCCGCTATTCGGGGGCGACGTGGCGGATCCTGGCGGATTCGGGCGCTGCGGAGCGGGCGCACTGTGCGCGCCCGAAACCTTTCGGGCGCCCGGAAGTGAGGACATGGAGGGTATTATTTGATTTGTTAAGTTTTTGGTGGCACGCACTTCGAGGTATGCGGCATTTCGGCGCAGTGCGACTTTCCTTCACCGGTGATCCCCTTCGTCGCGTTTCGGTGCGCAGGCTCCCATGGCTTACTCAGACCTTTGTTTTCAATGATTTTTGCAGCAGCGCGTTCACAAGAGGTACGACTTCATTTTCTGTGTTAATTATTTCGCCTCATTTTGGGTTTTTGGCACAGTTCCCGAGGTGCCTTGTGACCCCTATTTTTCTATGGTGATTTTGGACTGCATGAGCTTGTTGGATTTATTTCTCAGCCTACGGGCATCGGAATGAGATGTTTAAAGACTCGATTGATATTTACTCTTCGAGAGGAACGCATCCGTATTTTTATTGGATTTTTATGAGGTCATTTCGAGGGTGAGAATTAAGCTTCTTTGCTGCTATCTTTTCAGCAGAACTGTGTTCTTGAGGGAATGGCTTCCAACGTTGTCCGAATTGTTTCTTGGCCTACAGGTATCAGAACGGGGCGTTTAAATAGTCGATTTGGGGCTACTCGTCGCGAGGATCGTAACCGTGATTTTTTTGGAATTTTCGGAGGTCTGTATATAGGTGAAAAGGCTTCTTCTCTCTGCTGGTTGGTAAAACAGCATATGCTGTTTTTGAGAGTTTGGTTGTGATGTAATTGATTCTCGGCTTCGATGTTGTTTGTTGGAACAGTGGTTTGTGCGATTGTTTACCGAGAGTGCGGTTCCGGCAGATTTTGGATAGCGTGTGACTACACACTTCACCGACTTCGGCTTTGCCTGCGGAATGCGTTTCAGGTGGGTGCTTTATTTCGAGAACCGGTGGACGGTTCTCTAATTCTTTATGTTAGAATTGCATGCAGGTGAAGGGTACAATACCTGCGATTGATCGGTAAGCTTAATAATGTTGATTTTACGGGAATTGCAAGATAATTAGTCATATTATGACAATAGTATTAATCGAATATTCATGTGATGATTAGTGGAAGCTTACCTAAGGCAAGGTTACCCTATATGATTAATTATCATGCCATGTTAGCACATAACCCTTTATGAGGCTGGTTTATGCAATGGGATAGGATTATGTAGTTATGTGCAGGTTCTACTCTGAGGAGCGATTATGGATCGAGTATTATGGACAGGTATAGTCATTGATAATTTTGGCATGAGATTTATTTTCTTTATTCTTCTTCGAGGACAAATGCATGCTTGTATGGACATATAGCTAGGCCACCTTTACTGCTACACTTCATACCGGAATTTGACTTAGGAGAAACCATGTTATCCTTTTCTCCTTCTTTGTTAGTCAGGCGGTCTGTGTTGCTCAGGTTGAGCAGGGGTCTGGGGTAGTGTAGCAGGGACATTGGTGTCAGGGACGGGTTGTGCTGGATTGCGGCTGGCAGGATTTTGGCGGTGATCGCGGACTTTGGGCGGTTGACCGGAGGTCGGTTATAGTACTTGATTATGGACGGCAGGGTATTGCGGCAACCGCGGATATTGGGCGGTTGACCGGATATTTATTTATGTATCAGATTGGGTATTAGATTTTCCTCTAGTGGATGGAGTTTCCACTTATCGTTTACTGTTGTATCAGTTTGGGGATCGGGTTTCCCTTTAGTGGATGAGTTTCCCACTTTGATCAGAGTCGTGATCCAGTCCTGCTATCGTGATACTTGTTACGGTGATACTTTACTCGTGTGGGTCGCTCCCCTCGAGTGCCACTCCGGAGGTAGGCCTTTTGACCGAGCCATGTGTACCGGTCTGATACTTATTTGGGATACGAGCCATGTGTGCCGATCCCGCGGTTTCGAGCCATGTGTGCAGATTCCGCTACTGAGTTCGTGAGATTGATGACAGAGCAGGTAGTACTGGGTTTTATACCGGTTCATTCGATTGGGTTTATTCAGGCAGATATTCTTATTATTGCACTCGTGCCTGGGGGCTGAGTGGAGTCTAGTAGCTGTGTTTAGACCAGTGCTGTTGTTGTTGGGAGCCGTTTGGGTGACGGTGATCCCATGTCGTTGAGAGTACTTCGATCAGTGTGCGAGATGTTCAGGATCTTGAGTCTATCCTTACTGAGAGAGAGAGCATGGATTTTGATTATAGCCTACAGGTGCCACTATTCGATAGCGAGTTAGTCCTTATGGACACCCTACGTAATTCCTGCCCGGTAGCGGGAGGTGGTTGTAGGTAGGCGCAGGCTTGACTGGACCCGGTGTGGCAGTCAGCTCGATTGGGTCGATTGAGCACCTCGTGTGCGAGTGTTGCATATCTTTATTAGAGTTTTCCCCTTTTGAGCCTTTAGATAGAGGCATGGTAGCTGTTGAGAGTCTCAGCCTTCTTGTTCAGTTCTTACTGCAGTAGTTATTTTATTGCCTCCAGAGGACTTGTGGGCAGACCGTCGGGCTGGCGGTGGTACCCACTGAGAACTCCTTTTTGGTGTAGTTCTCACGCCCATTGGGGTTTTTCCCCCTTTTTTCCTTCCTCTCCTTTGTTTTGCAGAGTCTTAGAGGGTGTTGCCGATTCTGCAGTTGTTGATCGAGGCGAGGGAGTCGCGTGCTATATCCCTACCCGTCGTTGGAGAGTAGCTGTACCCCCTTCAGAGGAGAGCTTTAGTAGATTAGCTATTTTATTTTCCTCTTTTGAGAGACTGATGTAGTGAGGTTTTGATATGTATTGAGAGCCTGTACACTGATGTATTTATTGGAGATACCTCCCTGTTTGAGTTCTGAGTTTTGTATCTGAGGAGATTGTATGATTATCATTTTGGGAGATGGACATTATTGTATTATTTCCAGTTGTACAGTGGTTGATTTGATTTTTACAGCAGTTTTATCTTATAGCTCTGATATCTGTTTAGCTGTAGCCCTTTCTTGCAGGTAGGATGCTTCGCCTATGCGGGGTTTTACATAGGTGGCGGATCTGTTGGCGAGCCCGGGTCGCAGTTTCGACTCCGGGGCGTGACATCCTGGATACAAAATATGGCCCAAAAATACAATTACAACAAAATCCTAAGTGTGCTGTCCAAGCTGAGATTTCAGTCCCAAAGATGCAATATTTTCACCTGCAAAGAGTGCTCCAAAATTCCAATAAAAATACTACGGCGATCGTCGCGTCGAGACCTTCGAAACGGGTACCTGCACGTCCAATTCGAGCCCCGTAGGCCGAGTTACAATTCCACAGTACAGGCGCGCAAAACTCACAACCACACAACTGTAAAACTCTGCACAGTAAAAGGGGAAACAGTATACCTTCAGGCAAGCCTCAGAAAAACTGTGGAAAAATACGATGATAATCCTCGCGACGAGTAGATGCAAAAAGTGTATAGGCTCGTCTCGATCCAACGCTCGAGTGCGGAGATAAAATTTCGGCAAGGGGCTGCTGTCCAAAAACTCCACCAGCAAACAGTGGCTTAGAAATGTCTCGAAACCTGTGCCATGAACTCAGAATCCAGAAAAATGATCAACACAAAAGTCGAAGACGTACCTCTCGTGAATTCAACGCCGCAAAAATCGTCCAAAAATACTGTCGGAGCAGCTCTGTGGACCTCACAGACCGAAATGGGACGGAAATGGGCCTCCGAAGAAGAAATGTCGCTCTGCGCTACGATGCCGAAGTCGTCAACGCCGCGGCTTCCAAAAATTCCGAAACTCCACCAAAAGATGCACAAGAAGAAGACCAACAAATTTGCTTACGGGCTCAAGGGTGAATGGGCTCGAGAAAAACCTCCACAAGGCTGAGAACATGGCCAATTTATAGGCCCACAGGAAAAAGCAGCCAAAAGCCCACGTTATTGGGCTTTCGGGCCCAGGATTCGGGCGCCCGAAAATATCGGGCTGCTACAGTAACGGGCCAGGCCCGTTACTATGCAAGCCCGAATCCTCCCCGGCCCGCCACGTAGCCACCCGAACAGCAAAGAGCTATTTGGGCCAACGGCGTTGCGCCGCGTGGCCTAAGCTGGTGCCGACACGTGGCGCCCACGCGCGGGAGCCGCGGGTCAGCGCGCCCACGTCGCGCCCACACGCGCCCACGCGTGCCTGTCGGGCACGCAGCCCGAGGCAACCACTCCCCGCCCCGTGGACCGCGTGCACAACACCTCTCCAACCAAGAGCTGCCACGTGTCCACTCCCGGTCCACCGTGCACCCGCGCCATTCCATGGACCGCGCCTGCCGCGCCAGCCAATAGGGAGGCGCCATGTGGCCAGCGCCCGGTGCACGCCTTCCGCGGTGGACCGCGCGGCTACGCCTCCACCCGCCGCCGCGCTCCGCCGCCAGCCGCCGCCGCCGGCACCTCTCCGGCCGCCGGAACAGTAAACCCACACCTCGAAATTCGTGTTTTCGTGTCCGGGCTCCGAAAAATACAAGTAAATAGTCCATCTTGACCGTTTTCGCGCGGTGAATCCAAATCCGACGTCCGTTTGGCCCAATTCCACCTCTAAAATTTGTCAAAAATTTTCAAAAAAGTAAACTTGATCCATTTTTCGTGCCGGGTTAATTTCTTGGTTCCAATACGCGCGCAAAAAACCTCAATCGCCAAATATGGGCCTCCTGGTAAGCAATCTTGCTCCCAATACACTAGGAATCCATTTCCGGGGCCCTACACGCGCACAAACACTCCCAGAAACCACTAATCCATCAATAAGCCTTTAAGTGGGGATTCGGGTCCTCACATCCTCCCCCACTAAAAGAAAGTTTCATCCTCGAAACTAACACGGCTCAAAAGGGAGTCTCCAAGCCAAAGGTAAGCATTCATCAACATAGTCTCCAACTCCCTAGTCGCCACTCACTCCCCACAAAGCGAATCCAAAAGCTGGAAAAAGCCCCAGGAATTCTAAAAACTGGGGACAAAGAAGAACAGCCAACTCTACTCGTCCGAACTACACGAATTACGCCACAAAACCAACAGGAAAGGTAAGGGCCCCACCAGCAGGAAAGTCATCAACCCCCAACTCTCCATTTAGAAAACAGCTGAAATTAACGAAAAGTTCAAAAATTCTGAAAGACCAGTGCCCTCGCCCCAATCAAACAAGAATAGGTTCGGGCACCGTCTCTATTTCTGGAGTAGCCTTTAGAAGCTTTCGTCCTGTTCGTAAATTTCAGCGTAAGGGCGAGAAAAAGGGAGAGAAGTGTTGTTGCCATTCCTGCTGTGGCAACAAAAACAGAAGCTACGATCTATCCGTGCCCCTAAAAACACAACCCTAACCGTGACCCCTAGAGACACAACCTCTAGTCCTAGGCGTCACCTACGCTCAACAGGAAGCACCTAACCCAAAACCGCTAAAGCCACTGCTGTAGGAAGGATGCCTCGATGACCTGTGGAAAAGATCTCCTGTTGTCCAATTCGCGGGAAGGTCACTGTTCTCAATCCACAATCAATCGTTGCACGATACCGCACCAGCTGGTCCATCCCGTGTGCTCAATCTGAGTCGTGGAGCTGTAACTGAACCGTCACACCTGCCGGTGTACTTCCCAAAGTCTCAGCTGTCCTGATCAAGTCCCAAAAATTCACCTCTGCTCGTATGATACTGTGAAGAAACCAGTCGCTAATGCATGTAACAAAATTCCTATCCCTTATTCATGCAGAGATGCAAATGCCCTAATATCATGCAAACGGATGCCGTGGTACCAAAAAGCTCACTCAACTGACTGAAAAATAAAGCCATACCTGCAGCGATAGGATCTGCTGCTGGGGTGCCCTCCACCAGGGCTGCGTAAACCCGTCCACTGGGTGCTGAAGATCGTCGTCCCGTCTGTCCTGACGTCGTACCCCACTCTGTCTAACGGTGTACTGGAGGGGCTTCCGCTTCCTGAATAGGCAAGGGGGGTGCTATAGCAAGGGGTCGCACTAACAGAATGGCCCGGGGACAAGCTACTCGAAAATGTCCAAACTCTCCACATAGGAAACACCGTCCCTGTCTCTGGTCACACTGTGATGGTGGATAAGGGCCGCCACAGATGACACACCGCTTATGTTGCTGTTGCCGATACTGCTGCTGAAACTGCTGTCGCTGCTGATACTGCGGCTGCTGCGGGTGCCCACCTGAACTCTGGCGCCTCTGAAACTCACAACCCTCAGGGTGAGATCGTGGAGGTCTCGGAGGTGCCTGCCGACTCGTCTGTCCCTCATCAACCGGGTACTGGGCGCTTCACCCCTGGAATCACTGCGGGAGCTGGAGCCACCTCATCCATCACGCCTCTCCGCACTCAACTTAAAGTGCCTGCTCCATAGATGCATCCAACGTCTGCAATCTACGCGAACGGACGAACTGATAAATCTCTCGGCACAAACCCCGCTCAAACATATAAATCCGATGCGTCTCGTCCCTCACAGCGTGCGGTACACAGGCCAACAACTGGTTGAAGTCTGCGATGTACTCATGCACGGGACGATCTCCCTGACGGAGATTCTTCAGCTGCTCCTCTAACCTCTGCCTGACGCTCTCCGGGAAAAAGGCTCCAAGAAATAGACTGCGGAACTCCGCCCAAGTAAGAAGTTGGGTCCCAGGTAGACCAGCAGGTCGCACACGCCGCCGCCAAGCCTCGGCGTTGCGCTCCAAGAAGTGTGTAGCCAAGAGGACTCGAAACCGCTCCTCAATGAACAAACTCTCAAAATGACGCTCCATGGCCGTGATCCAAGACTCAACCTCCCACGGCTCTGCACTCAATCCAGAAAAACGGGGTGGATCGTGTTAAGGAATTTATTTTGGCGTATTTCGTGAAAATGGTTAAGTCTTGAAGATTGAAGATGAAGAAGTTTGGATCATATACCTCAATCTCAAGAAAGAAGAATTCAAAAGGATCAGGTACGTTTAACTAAATATTTTTGTCGATCCGAATACTTTTTATAGTGTAGAAACACTTGGATGAATTTTTAATCGCATAAAAATCAAAAACTGGACATGTTATATGTTCAGGATCCGGAACCGGGCACTACAGTCCGGACCCCGAACATAGGGTAATTCATGCGCAATCTAGTCCGGAACACACTTGGTTCTGGTCCGGACCCCGAACGTGGGTTTTGCTGAAAATGCATGAACAGTCCGGACCGTGGCATTTTCGTTCCGGACCCCGAATATGTGTTTTTCTGGAAATAGTCTGTTTAGCCACGACAGTCCGGACCACCTTATTCCAGTCCGGACCGCCGTCCTGAAAAATTCCAGATTAGGTTAGTTTTTGATTCTTATCCTCTTCCAATGGTTTCTAACATATAAATAAACCCTACGATTCATTTTTTAGGGTAAGCCGAATAATCCAAAAATAGATCCGTGTAATCCGAAAAAGAAAAATCCACATATAGAGAAGAAAGGAAATAACTAGATTAAATCTATGTTTCTTCATCTATATTGATTAATTTGATTCTAGATTGTTCAAACTCAGATTTTGAGTAGAATCAATGTCACGCCCCGGGTGTAAACCAGAACCCGGGTCCGTCTACAGATCCGCCGTGCACACGGAATTTACCGCGTACACGAAGCGCTGGTAACCTGCTCAGATATAAGATGTACAATAAAAGAGCATAATACAGAGCTGAAATAGAAGAACCACATAGTAACTGAAATCCAAGTAAAACTGTATCAATACAATAATCTCCCAGCTCACCAAAATGATACATCCAGCTGGCTATAGCCAGAACTAAAATAAAAGGAAAGCACAATAGTCTGGGTACAATATCTGTCTAATACAATCCCTCAGCTCACAGGAGATCTATCTGTTCAGCGATCCCCTTACCTCGATCAGCTGCCGACGGCCTAGCAGCTCCCGCAGACGACTCTGCAATATAAAGGAGAAGAAACAGAGAACAATAATGGGGGTGAGAACTACTAGATAAACCAGTAGCCTCCCCTAGTGGGTAAAACCTCAAACACTGACGCACCCACTAGGAAAACTAGAGGCAAAAGAGAAGGACAGTGGTATGCTATAGAGACTACTGAAAAGGGGAAACTATCACTACTATGCCTCTACTGTCATGCCAAAAGAAATGACTATATGTATGCCTCAGTATCTATCCTGCCTGCCTGAATAGACCCAATCTAGTCACCAGTGAAAACTGGTACTGCCTGCTCTGCCGTGCCGGGTCGTATCGGGTATGCCAGCCCACACATAACACCGATGCGAAAAGGAGTCTCACGGACTCATGAATAGTCTGCCGCGCGCACTCCGGAGTCGCACTCGAGGGGAGCGACCCACACGAGTAAAATGCCTCTGTAATAAGTATCCCTGTAACCAGTATCTCTGTATAGCAGGACTAGATCATGACTATGAGCAAAGTGGGAAAATCCGTCCACTAATGAAATCTATACCCAATCTGATGTAAAGATAATTATCCGGTCAACCGCCTACTGTCCGCGGTTACCGTAATAACCCATAAGACCAAAACTGATAAAATAGTCAACCTCTGGCCAACCGCCTGATGTCTGCGGTTACCATAATGCCCCACAACCCATAATAGAGTCTAACCTGTCCCAGACTCAAAGCCTCAGCTACACTATCCCAAACCCTGCTCAAACCGAGCAACATGAATCCAGATGCGAAGGAGAATAGTAAAACATGGTTTCTCCTAAGTCAAGTCCCAAAAATAGTGTAGCAATAAATAGTGGCCTATCTAGATGTCCAAACAAGCATGCAAAGGGTTACTGTTGAAAACTGAAAGAAAATATCGGATATTTATTTAGAAAAAGATGATTTTATGATAAGTCTGTTGCATGCGATGATAGGTTCCAGCATATGTCCAGCAATAACGTCCCAGTTTATCATAAAAGATCTGCCATATTATTTGTGGGGTTTTATTTATGAATTTCATGATTAAAACACCGATTATCAGTTTAAAGTCGAGAGTCTCTAATACTCCTAGTGAGATAGTCAGAAGTGAGGTAAGCAACAACCACCCACCTCGAAAAGCGTGATCCACACCCAAAAAGGTCTCCTTGCTGTCCGCAGTCTCCTAACAGCGTAATCTGTTGAAAACAGTGTACTACAGTACAAAACAATGCACTCGGTGTAAATACAACTCCAAAAAAATACAGCCTTTGTTGTTTTTCCAAACAGCACGAAGAAGAAGGGATTTTTCACCTCTGTACAGTGCTCCAGGAATTCCAGAAAAATTACGGTTGCGTTCCTTGCGACGAGTAGATCAAAATCGACTACTTAAACGTCTCGATCCGATGTTCCTAGGCCAAGATATAAATCGGAGAAGTCAGGGCTGTCCAGAAAATATCACAGCAAAAAGGGGGGTCAAAGGTGCCTCGGGAACCGTGCCAAAAGTGCGAAACGGAGCAAAGTGATTAACACGAAAAACGAAGCCTTACCTCTTACGGTCGCGCTGTCGAAGAAATCGTTCAAAAATTCCTCCTGGTTAGCACACAGCGAACTTCCGACTGAACTGTGACGGAAAATGGGCCGAAATTGGAAATCGTCGCAGTGCGCCGTGTCGCAGATAACTCGCTGTCGGAAAATCCCGAAATTCTGAAATTTATAGGGTAGATAGAGGATAGAGAGAGGAACAACTTTCATATAGGGCAAAATCTCATTTTCTCTCTCTAGAAATCGTAATTTGCAAAGAGAGAGGGAGGGGTTTATATAATGGGCCAAAATCCCTATTCGGGTTCCACAAAAAATCCGGGCCAGAACACGGTACAGCAAATCCAGCCAACCGGATTGCGCCACGCCTCACAAAACAGGAAACATCTATACGGGCCAATGAAAATGCGCCACGTGTCCCCGCCGCCCACGTGTTTCACGCGCCCGGTGCACGTGGTCGGCCGTGCGCCCGCCAATGAACAGTGGCCACGTGTCCCACGTGGTCCACGGGGCGCACGAGCCCGGTCTACGCGCCGGGTCTTCCGGATCCTGTCGGCCAATGAAGGGATGCCACGTGTCGCACGCCCGCCGCCTCCTTTGACGACGCCGGGCCAATCAGGTGATGACACGTGGCATTTGGGTTCTTCAGTGCTCCCGGTGCACGACTGTTCTGTGGACCGCGCACCGGCGCTGCTGCCCGCGCCTGCCCGCGCCCGCCTGCGGCTGCCCGCGCCTGACCGCGGCCCTTCTCCGCCCTTGCGCCGCCCTGCGCCGCCGCGCGCCGCTGCCCGCCGCCGCCCGCCGGCCGCCGCCGGCGCCGGAACAGTAACGCCGGAATTACTGTTCCGGTAAACAGTAAAATTTGCCGAAAAAAAAAGTTATATATACCATTTTGATCGTTTTCGCGCGCTGAGTCCGAATTCGCCATCAGTTTCTGCAAATTCTCATCCGAAATTTTGGCGAAAGCTCCCGAAAGGCCCACTTGATCCGTTTTTCGCGCCGGATCCATTTCTGAAGTCCGTTTTCGACGCTGCAAGCTCCATTACACTCAGTGGCTTCTTCTAATCACCGTTAATGCCTCAAAAACCTTCCATAAAAAAATCCGGATCATCACATCCTCCCCCACTAAAAGAGTTTCGTCCTCGAAACGAAATCATACCTCAGTCCAAAGCCTCAAACAGGTAGGGGTAGGTGTTCAACATTTCTGACTCGAGCTCCCATGTCGCCTCGCGTTCGTCATGATTGCTCCAAAGGATCTTCACATAGGGAATAGTTCGACTGCGCAATTCTCTCACCTCTCGATCCAGAATTCGTAGTGGACGCTCCTCGTACCTCAAATCCTCGCTGATCTCGAGCGGTGTGAAGTCGATGACGTGCGACGGGTCGAAAACATATCTCCTCAGAGTAGAAACATGAAATACGTTGTGGACACCAGCAAGTCTCGGGGGAAGTGCAAGTCGGTAAGCAACTGGCCCGACGCGCTCCAATACTTCAAAGGGTCCAATATATCGGGGGCTAAGTTTTCCGCGGATGCCAAACCTCCTGATTCCTTTGGACGGCGAGACTTTCAAAATACATGGTCTCCAACCTGAAACTCTAAGTCTCGTCGCCGAACATCGGCATAACTCTTTTGTCGGCTTTGGGCGGTTTGAAGATGCTTTCGAATCACTCGGACCTTCTCTTCTGCCTCTATCAATAGCTCTGGTCCCAAGGTCCGCCTTTCGCCCACGTCACTCCAATATAGCGGTGATCGACACTTGCGTCCATACAACGCTTCAAACGGAGCCATCTTAATGCTCGCTTGAAAGCTGTTGTTGTACGCAAACTCAGCTAAAGATAAGTGTCGAATCCACCCTCCGCCGAAATCTAAGACGCAAGCCCTCAGCATGTCTTCCAGGATTTGTATAGTCCGTTCCGACTGCCCATCAGTCTGCGGATGAAAGGCGTGTACTGAAGCTAAGCTGAGTCCCCATGGATGTTTGCAAGCTCTTCCAGAAATGCGAAACAAACCTCGGGTCTCTATCTGATACTATGGAGGCTGGTACTCCATGTAATCTCACTATCTCATCTAGATATAACTGGGTAGTCGCTCGAGTGGCCAAGTAGTCTGTATAGGCAAAAAGTGTGCTGACTTAGTAAGTCGATCTACCACTACCCAGATAGCATCAGCACCTCCCTGCGCTTTGGCAATCCGACCACAAAATCCATCGTAATGTGGTCCCATTTCCACTCAGGGATTGGGAGACTTTGTAACTTGCCAGCTGGCACTCGATGCTCAGCCTTTACCTGTTGGCAAGTTAAACACTGAGCCACAAATCTCCCGATATCCCTCTTCATGCCATTCCACCAAAAGTGTGCCTTGAGGTCTTTATACATCTTAGTCCCACCAGGGTGTAGGGTATAAGGTGTATAATGGGCCTCTCGCAATATCTGCTCTCTGATCTCGTATCTATTGGCACACATGTTCGGTTCTGTACCTCAGTATTCCCGAAGCATCCACTATAAAGTCCCCTGACCGATCACTTGGGATCTGCTCTCGAATCCTGGTCAAGTGGGGGTCCTCACTCTGTTTCTCCCTGATCCTATCCAACAGTGTGGACTGCACGACTAAAGACGTCAGTCTAGCAGAGGACCCCAGGAAACACAACCTCTAACTCAAGTCGTCTCATATCCTCTAATAGTGGCGCCTGATTTGTAATTAACATGGACAAACTCTGCACTGCTTTCCTGCTCAAAGCATCAGCAACCACATTGGCCTTACCCGGATGGTAAGGATTTCCACGTCATAATCCTTTAACAGCTCCAACCATCGGCGTTGCCTTAGGTGTTAGCGCTTCTGTGTGAACAGATACTTTAGGCTCTTGTGGTCGGTGTAGATCTCACAGTGCTCCCCATACAGGTAATGGCGCCAAAGCTTCAATGCAAACACTACGGCAGCAGCAAGCTCCAAGTCATGGGTAGGGTAATTCTTCTCATAATCCTTGAGCTGTCGCGATGCATAAGCAATTACCCTCCCTTCTGCATCAATACAAACCCAGTCCCCCGTTGTCCGATGCGTCTGTAGAATCATCATATCCTTTCCCATAACTGGGAGGGAAAGGATAGGAGCGGTC
>JAQOTM010000562.1:92130-145515 GCA_029168755.2 Tillandsia fasciculata
AAGAAATTAGGGTTAAAGAAATCAAGAATCTGAAAGTTTTCTATATAAAACCCTAGCCGTGATCCGGATCGGCCGAGAATGTGATCCGGATCGGCCACCCGCAGGAAAAATCCTGCGTTCGGGATCCGGATCACTTGCCACGATCCGGATCGGCTACACCTTTTCTTCAGAAAAATTAAGAAAAATACAATAAAATCCAGAAAAAGTATGTAAGCACTTTACCATGTCAACTTTAAACAAATGACATCGTTTCATACAACAAGAAATAGATTATGAAAATCTATCAAAAATATCCAAAAATGAAACGAAGATTTACGAAAGTTAAAACACTTAAAGTTGAACAACTTCAATTACATCTATCCTGATCTATGTGTAATGCCTTTATCAAATCATCAATTTCAGTAAAGAAAATGAAGTACCAAGATCAATAGATGTTTGAAATCCCAGATAAGTTAGATAATATATCTAGACAATCTGTTGAAGGAGTGGCTCTTTGAGCATCTTAAATCAAAAATCCCACCTTATACCAACCATGAAATACGACTGAGTCAAGTATTTCAATATGAGTTTCATCAACAATTTTTCAAACAAAAGTTTGCTTTTCATTCATGGAGTATCTTTTTTCTTTCATTTTCTCCATGTGGTGGTAGTTTTCACACTCCTCATTGGGATGTAACTCTTTCCACATCTTTTGAGCATTTCACATTTCATTGACTCCCCCTCAATTGGCTATCAATTATTTAATATATAAAGTATTCAACCAAACCATTGATCTCGAATTCATACTCGACTAAGCAATCAAATATGATAATGACTATACCAAGAGATCATTGAGAGAGAAATTGACTTTGATCACTTAAAAGATGGTTTAATTAACGTAAATGATCATTGCAACATTGAAATATTATGACATCAAAAGCATAATAAATTTCTAAATGCATAAAAGGATGCAATTAAAGTCAATTATGATTTATGCTCAATTAGTGTGCTATGTACAGAACATAGATAAAGAACAAAACAAAAACAAGAACAAAAACAAAACCTAATCTAAGCAAAGGTTTCAAAAGAGTTTATTTCAAGGAAAGCATGCCAATTGCTTTACGCAAGTGAATAAAACGTTTTTGATCCAAAGGTTTTGTTAAGATGTCAGCTAATTGATCCTCAGTTGAAATATATGACAGTTGAAGAATGTTTGATTCAACTAGCTCTCTAAGAAAATGATATCTAAGTTCAATATGTTTTGTTCTAGAGTGCAACACAGGGTTTTTAGAAATGTTAATAGCACTAGTGTTGTCACATAAAATGGTTACCGAAGATGTTGAAATTCGGAAATCGCTCAACACGCTCTTCATCCAAATCAATTGGGTTGAACAACTTCCTGCAGAAATGTACTCCGCTTCGGCAGTCGAGAGTGCTATGCAGTTCTGTTTTTACTGTGCCATGCAACAAGGCAGTGGCCAAGATAGAAGCATGCACCACTCGTGCTTTTCCGGTCATCCACCGATCCAGCCCAATCGGCATCTGAGTATCCAACAATATCCAAAGTCGTTCCCATAGGATACCAAATTCCGAAATTGATTGTACCTTTGATATACCGGATGATCCGTTTCACCGCTTTCAGGTGAACCTCCTTCGGTGCTGATTGATATCTCGCACAAATCCCAACACTGAAGGATATATCCGGGCGACTAGCCGTGAGATATAGTAGACTTCCAATCATACTGCGGTACAGTTTCTCGTCTACATTCTCACTTTGTGATTCACTTCCAAGTCCCTTATGGCTAGTTCCCATTGGAGTTGGAAAATCTTTAGAATTTTCAAGATCAAACTTTTTGACCAACTCCAGTGCATACTTGGATTGACACAAGTGAATTCCTTCATCGTTTTGTTTAACTTGTAATCCAAGAAAATAATTCAATTCGCCCATCATGGACATCTCAAATTCGCTTTCCATGGTCTCCGCGAATTTAGAAGCATCATTATCTCTTGTTGCTCCAAAAACAATGTCATCAACATAGATTTGAGCAACTATGAAATTGTTTTGATAATGCTTCACAAAGAGAGTCCTGTCAGCTCCCCCTCGAGTGTAGCCCTTTTCCAAAAGGTGCTTTGTCAACCTTTCGTACCATGCTCGCGGTGCTTGTTTCAGACCGTAAAGAGCCTTTTTCAGTCGAAAAACATGGTTAGGTAGTTTATGATCCACAAAACCTTTCGGTTGAGCTACATAAACTTCCTCATTTAAAAATCCATTTAAAAAGGCGCTCTTAACGTCCATTTGAAATAATTTGATTTTAAAATGACAAGCGATCGCAAACAATATACGAATGGACTCGAGTCTAGCTACAGGGGCGAAGGTTTCATCAAAGTCTATACCTTCTACTTGAGAATAGCCTTGAGCAACTAACCTTGCTTTGTTCCTGATGATAGTACCTTCTTCGTTTTTCTTGTTCTTGAAGATCCATTTGGTACCTATCACATTGTGTTGCTTCGGAGGCTTCGTCAGTTCCCAGACTTTGTTTCGCTCGAATTGATGGAGCTCTTCCTGCATTGCTTTAATCCAATAATCATCTTGGAGAGCTTCATCAACATTCCTTGGTTCGATTTGAGATACATAGCATGCAAATCCGCAAACCAATTGTCTCCGTGTTCTAACTCCTTCTTGTGGATCTCCAATTATGTTCGATTCAGGGTGATCCTTGGAGATGCGTAACGTTTGAGGTAGAGGAGTAGGCGGAGGTACACGAGATGATTCCTGCACATCAGATAAGCTTGAAGAACCGTTAGATGCATCAACATTATTATCGAAAGAATTGTTAGAAGAAGATGCATTAGCAGGTGTATCATCATCAAGAGAGATATCGAGGGTAGATTTTTCAGATTCAAAGTGAAAAGCTTCATCTACCTTAACATTTATCGATTCTACGATCGTCTTAGATTCTAAGTTAAAAACTCGATATGCTCTACTGTTTGTAGAATAACCTAAGAAAATCCCTTCGTCACTTCGAGAGTCAAATTTTCCAAGATTTTCGCGATCACGCAAAATAAAACACCGACTCCCAAAGATGCGAAAATATTTGATGTTAGGTTTTCTACAAAACCATAGTTCATATGGTGTATTCAAAGTCCCCGGGCGCAAATACACTCGATTGATAACATAGACAGCCGTGTTCACCGCTTCAGCCCAAAAATATAAAGGAAGGTTCCGGCTATGAAGCATAACACGTGCCATCTCCTGTACGACCCTGTTTTTGCGCTCGACTACACCATTTTGTTGAGGTGTGTAAGGTGCAGAGAATTCATGTTTAATGCCGTTAGAAGAGCAAAAATCAATGAATTTGGAATTTATGAATTCCCCACCTCTATCACTCCTAACTCGAGTAATCCTTTCATTCTTTTCAATCATAATACGATTGCAAATTTCGAGAAAAGAATCAAAAGTATCAGCTTTTTCTTTTAGAAAGGCTACCCAAGTATATCTAGAAAAATCATCAACCAACAAAAAATATACCATTTACCTCCCAGAGATGGTTGACGAGTTGGCCCCATTAAGTCCATATGCAAAAGTTCCAAAGGCCGTTTTGTACCTATGTGGTTCAAATTCTTGTGTGCAGTCCTAGACTGTTTTCCCTTTTGGCAACCGCCACACACAAGGTTTTGTTCAAAAGAAAGTTTCGGAACCCCCTTGACCACATCTTTATTTGAAATTCTAGCAAGTTCCTTAAAGTTTATGTGACCTAGCCTTTCATGCCAAAGTGTTTCATTTTTCAAAGATGCTAGGTTACATTTTTCAGAAATCTTAGAAGGAACTACATAACAGTTGTTTTCTGATCTAACCCCCTTTAAAAAGAAAGCATGGTTCAAGTCAGTTACAGTGCATTTATCAGATGAAAAATTAACTGAATAACCATTATCACACAGTTGACTTATGCTTATGAGGTTAGTCTTAAGGCCATGAACAAATAATACATTATCTAGAACCGGGCCATCTGGAATAGCTACCGTTCCCTTTCCAACAATTTTGGAAGACCGACCATCTCCGAAAACAACAAGTCCTCCGGAGTTTTTCTCAAATGTTTGAAAACAGTTTTTATCGCCGGTCATATGACGGGAACACCCGCTATCCAGGTACCAAGACGAACTATCATATGCATGCAAAAACATTGGTAGCAAGACAGGGAAAGATTTCACCTTTGCGCACCCAAACCTTTTTGGAGTGCGTCGGTAATGGTCGTGAAGTTGATTTCCTAGGTGAGAGCGTCTTGCTTGAAGAATTGCTGCTCCTTGATGATGTCGTCTTGAGCGGTGTACTACCAAGGCTCTTTTCCGTCAATTTGATTGGAGTTGTTTCCGAGGAATAGCCTTTTGGTAGTTGTTGCAAGATGTTCTTGAGGTGTGCGTTTGGCTCCAGTCTTGCAGTTTCTTCTGATGTGCCCTGAAATGCCACAACGAAAACATACCTTGGATCTTGTCGATTCCGAAGAAGATGTAGTAGGTTCGTTGTCGTTGCTTGTCGTGAACACCGGTGTCGGAGGAGGAGATACCGACTGAGGCACAAATACTGTACCACTCGAACTTGGAATGTCTCCAGTTTGAGTGTATCCGAGGCCGAACTTGTTTCTTTGACCGAGACCAAGAAGTCTGTCCAACTTACTCCTTCCAGAAGAAAATCTCTGTAAGTCATCCTTTAGTTGGCGTATGGTCTCCGTCATTTCCAATTTTTCCTGTCGGGCCTCGCCGTTGAGCTTCAAGAAGTAATTCGCTTTGTTCACCATGTCTACATAACTCTTCTCGAAATGCTCATTGGACTCTTGAAGGGAAACATTTGTCTTAATCAGATTGTCCCTTTCCACTTCAAGATCGGTTGAGAGAGAGGTTACTCTTTTTACTTCATCTTCAAGATCCAGTAATCTCTCTTTCAACCCCTTGTTTTGTTTAGCCAATTTCTTTGAATCCCTCAAAAGCTTATGGTAGGCTAAAACAAAATCTTCACCTTCCGAATTATCTGATTCATCGTCCGTTGCAATCTTTTCCACAGTGGAGTTGGACAATGACTCGGATGTACTTGCCATTAAGCACATGAAGGGTGAAGATGTAGTGGACGCGTGGAAAGCTGTCGCGTTGTCTTCTTCATCACTTGACGATGACTCATTTGACGTGGAGTTGTCATCCCAAGTAACTACTTGCATCGCCTTCTTCTTTGCCGGATTCTTGTTGGGACATTCCGTTGCTATGTGGCCGTAGCCTCGACATTTGAAACACTGAACTTGTCCCTCAGAACTTTTCTTATCCTTTGAGAAGTTCTCTTGCTTCTTGACTTGTAACTTGAAGGACCCTTGCCTTTCTTCGACTTTCCGAAGGATTGAGTTTTGCTTGAATTTCCCCTTCGAAAGTTGCGGCGAAACTTCCTTGTCAAGAGAGCGAGCTGCTTCTCAAAGTCCTCCATAGAAATGTTCTCGTCGTCGTCCGAGGAGGATGAATCCGCGTCTTCTTCTTTAGTTGATTTCAATGCGTAACCTGAAGACTTAGAAGAGGATGCCTTTCCAGAAGAATAGTTAGTAGGAAAAGTCATTTCATAAGTTTGTAAAGCACCTACTAATTCTTCTACACGCATTTCGTCCGGGTGTTTAATTGTTTCAATGGCTGCAACCTTCGGGCGAAATCGTTCAGGAAGAGTTCTTAGAATTTTTCTTACAACTTTAAATTCTGGAATCTTCTCTCCCAAGTTAGCACATGAGTTCACGATGTCTTGCAATCGTGTGTAATAGTCAGTGAAGGATTCATTCTCTGCCATAGAGATAGAGTCAAACTTGCTCGTGAGCATTTGCAGTTTCTGAATCTTCACTAAGTTAGTTCCCTCATGCGTAACTTGAAGAACATCCCAGATTTCTTTCGCAGTCTCACATGCCGAGACGCGAGAGAACTCAGTTTGTGACAAAGCATTAAATAGAGCATTAATCCCTTTGCCATTGTAAGAAGATAAGTCTATCTCTTCCTTGGTCCATTTCGACCTAGGTTTTAAGGTGCGAACATCATCTAAAATTTCAGTTGGATTAGACCATCCTAATTCAATTGATTGCCACACCCTTTCGTCGATGGAAATTAAGAAAGCTTTCATCCGTACTTTCCAGTACGCATAATTAGTTCCATCAAAGAAAGGGGGTCGATTGATGTTTCCACCTTCAACCATTGTTTACAACCCTATTCCCGCTCTGATACCACTTGTTGGGTTTAGGTTAATAAGGATCTAATAGGGGAAAAAACACCTAGAGGGGGGTGAATAGGTGTAAACAATAAACACTCAAAAAATCATTGTGCGATAAAACCCAATGCGGAAAAATAAAAGAACACACAAGATTTTTACGTGGAAAACTCCAAACCGGAGTAAAAAACCACGGGACCGATAACACGGCGAAATCCACTAGAGTTAACACACGTACAAGGTGATATAACGTACTCACAGACGACTCAACCTTTTACCATACGCCCCTAGTCGATCTTCCCGCTCGCTCCACGACGCTTCTCGAATCCACGATCCGCGCCCAACGCTGAATCCACAGCGTCCAACGTCGAGTCCACGACGTCCAACCGAATCCACGGTCTTCACCCAATGGTACGCTTCGAATCCACGAACGCACCTCGCTCCGAATCCACGAAAGCGATAACACCTTGAATCCACAAGGCCACGCGAGTCCACGCGCCGATTTTGGGGTAAATCGTTGTTTGTTTGGGTGGTGATGATCCGCCGAATACTTAGATCAAGAGTAGATCGGAAATACCATCTAAGTATTCATTAGTTTGATTCAACTCAAGATGTGAGTATGAAAACCTAGAATCAAACTAATCAATATAGATGAAGAAAACATAGAATCATTTCTATTGATTTCCTTTCTTCTCTATATGTGGATCTAAGGCCGTATAAAATGATATGTGAAAATGACGGCTCTATTTGGATTCACCCTAGAAAAATGACCATAGGGTTTATTTATAGGTTAGAAACCCTAGGAAGAATATTCGGATCAAAAACAAACTTTTCTGGAAAGTTTTACCGACGGCGATCCGGATTGTATAAGCCACGATCCGGATCGCAGACGCACAGAATGCAGTTTCCAGAAAATCACCTGTTCGGGATCCGGATCATAATCCACGATCCGGATCGTTCATACATTTTCACAAAACTTCCCATTCGGGATCCGGATTGTACAAGCTGTGATCCGGATTGCAGCAATGTATGAACGAACACCTTTCGGGATCCGGATTGAAAGTCCACGATCCGGATCCTGAACATGTCCCATGTCCAGTTTTTGATGAATAAGCAGTTAAAACCTCTTCCAGGTGTTTCTACACTATAAGAAGTATTCGGATCATCAAAATTATTTAGTTAAACGTACCTGATCCTTTTGAATTCTTCTTTCTTGAGATTGAGGTATACGATCCGAAGTTTCTTCATCTTCAATCTTCAAGACTTAATACAATCACGAAATACGCCAACTCAAATTCCGTAACAAATTTCGCGCAGAGCCCAATCTTAATATCCGTTTCGCCCGAGAACACTTCAAGAGATCCGACGGGGCCAACCGATCACCCACGTGATCCATTTAAGTCCGAAGTCCAACACTAGTGTCCAATCGTGCCCCAAACACCTCCCGCACGCCGCGTAGGCCTCCAGTGGCCACCCCAATGCACCGCAACAGCCTTGCGGAGATCCAGGTCATCACAGTACGTGTTTCAATTCTAGTGGATTTCGCCGTGTTATCGGTCCCGTGGTTTTTTACACCGGTTTAGAGTTTTTCCACGTAAAAATCTTGCGTGTTATTTTATTTCCGCATTGGGTTTTATTGCGCAACGATTTTTGAGTGTTTACTGTTTACACCTATTCACCCCCCTCTAGGTGTTTTTTTCCCTATTTAGATCCAATTAATACAACCCAACAAAACGCCCTTCTGGATGCCTTCGACAAATTTTGGAATTGGAATTTGGCAAAACGGACAGCGGATTTGGATTCAGCGCGCGAAAACGGTAAAAATAGGCTATTTACTTGTTTTTTTCGGAACCCGGATGCGAAAACACGTTTTTCGAGGCCTTGGTACTGTTCCGGCCCGCCGGGGGCAGCGCCGGCAGCGGCGGGCAGCGGCGGAGCACGACGGCGCAGGCTCGGGCAGGCGGCGGAGTGGCCGCGGGCAGGCGCTGTCACGCCCCGGGTGTAAACCAGAACCCGGGCCCGCCAACAGATCCGCCGTGCACACAGAATTTTCCATGTACACGAAGCGCTGGTAACCTGCTCAGATATAAGAAATACAATAAAAGAGCAATAAAAACAGAGCTGAACTAAAATCTAATACATCTCAGACTGAAGCTGGAAATAAAATACAATACATCTGTAAAAATGATACATCAGTCTCTCCCAGCTCACCAAAATAAATACAACCTGCTGGCAAAAGCCAGTCCCAAATGTAAAAGTACAACCGTCTGAGGAAACATAGGTACATCAACAGTCCAGCTAACCCGCTCATCCTGCCTCGAGATCTATCTACTCAGTCGTCATCTCTCCTCGACCCGCCGCTGAAAGCCCAGCAGCACCCACAGAAGACACTGCAAAACCAGGGAGAAGAAAAAAAGAGAAAAGAAGAATGGGGGTGAGAACTACTAGTAAACCAGTAGCCTCCCCTAGTGGGTAAAACCTCAAACTCTGACGCACCCACTAGGTCTACCAGAGGCGAAAGGAGAGTGGTAAGAAATGAAACTGCTGAAAAGGAGAAATCTACCACTACTATGCCTCTAAAATGCAGTCCTAGACTGGAATAACCGTAAGAAACAATAACCAACCGTCCCAGATGAACCCAATCTGTACCGCCCTCATCATCGGGCAAGAAGGCCGCGCCGATGTGATAGCAAAACTCCTGCTGCCGCCCTCATCATCGGGCAATTAAGCCGCGCCGATGTGATAGCAAAACCTTCAATAACTGTCTGACCCCGGCCTCCGGAGGGGAACTCGTGGGGAGCGACCCACACGAGGAAAGCGTCACCGGGCAATAACCGCGCCGGTGAAATAAGTATCACAAGCAGGACTGGTTCACAACTATAAAGCCCCAGTGGAACACAACCCTCCCCTAAAAGAAAACTGATTCCCAATCAGATGCAAAAGTAACCATCCGGTCAATCGCCCAATATCCGCGATTGCCGCAATACCCCAAAATCCACGACCAGGTCTCACAACCGACCTCCGGTCAACCGCGCAATATCCGCGGTCGCCGGAATAACCCACAATCACAATCATGTCCCACATCCGACATCTGGTCAACCGCCTACTATCCGCGGTTGCCACAAAACCCATAATCCACAATCCAGGCCCCGGCTACACAATCCCAAACCCCTACTCAAACCCGAGCAACAAGAACCACCTGACTAACGAAAAGGAGAAAAGAAGCAAACAAGGTTTCTCCTAAGTCAAGTTCCAGCATGAAAGTGTAGCGATAAAAGATGGCCTATCTAGATGTCCATACAAGCATGCAAGTGTTCTCAAGAAAATAAAGGAAAAGGTGTCCAATAGTGGTTCCACATGTGTAACAATTAATAGCTCCGCATAGATATAACCATCATGCTAAAACATTATCCAACCACACATGTCTATAATCCATGTTCCATAATAAAGCATCACTATTCACCTATGCATGTCATAAAATCCTCAAATAGTACCAACCACTAACAGGATAATCATATAGTCCAAAATAAATATTCCATTCCACATGCAAGTTTAAACGCTAACATTCCATCCATACCAACATGTATAAGTCCCAACCACTATCAAATATCCACAATAGTAATTTCCATATGAAGGGCTCACAATTTTATATTACTTTAAGCATGCATGTCCAGATAATGGGATCACTCTAATATTCCTAGTGAGCATGTCAAAATAGAGGTAAACAACAACCACCCACCTGAAGTGCAACTGTCCAAGTCCGTACAGCTAGAAAATACCAAAACTTCAAATCCTTGCTCCCACAATATTAGCACATCCGCAATGCTCCTGGTACAATACAAAGCTCACTAATTACACTTAGGCTCCCAATTATTGCACTTAACCACATACAACCTCGAATTCAAAACTGTTAAATTAACACCTGTAGAAAGTGCCCAGAAAATTCCAATAAAAATATCACGGCGATCCTTGCGTCGATAGCTTCGCAACGGTACCTTGCACGCCCAAATCTGAGTTCTGTACATCAAGATAAAAATTCGGCAAGGGGGCACACTCATGCAAAAATCTGTGTTAAGGACTGATTACTGTTCACTGAGAAAACAGTAATTTTCACCTCGAAATAAAATTCACAAAAATCCAATAAAAATACGAGCGCGTTCCTTGCGATCCGTAGATGAAAAAGTTGTATAAGCTCGTTTCCGTCTGACGCTCGTGCGCAAAGATATGGCCAAAATACCCCGCTGCTGTCAAGTAAATCCACACAGAAAATGGGGTCACAGTTTGCCTCGGGATCCGTGCCAAAACCTCGAAACGGGAAAGTGCGACCAAAACGAAAGATGAAGTCCTACCTCTTAGGAGTCTGCCGGTGCAAGAATCACAGCAAAATGATCTCGGGGTAGCCCAGGGAAGCTAAAACACTGTCGCTGCGCCGAAGAAGAACACTAGAATGCAACGTCGCGCCGCACCGTAAAATGGGGAACCTCGGGATTCGTGCCTCCTAAAATCCTAGAACTTGGCAGGGAGATCAAGCACTTAGAGATGAAAATCTTTGCTTAAGGGAGCTCGGGCTGAAGGTGAATGGGTTGGGAGATAAAGAGGAAAGAGTGGAGCTCGGGTTGGTGGCTTATATAGGCTGAAAAGAACAATTGAAGAAATACCCAACATGTCCCATTTTCCGGGCGCCCGAAAAGTTTCGGGCGCACACAGTGCGGCCCGGCCCATGATTTCCGGGCGCGCACAGTGCGGCCCGGTCCACCACACGGCCCAGCCCACCACACCGCCGAGCCCCGCTGCACCCGGAGCACATGCGCCCGCAAATGGCGACGCGCCACGTGTCCCCGGCCGCCCGTGCACCGCGCACGCCGCGCCGTGCACCGCGCACGTCGCCGTGCTTCCCGGCCACCTGCCCGCGTACGGCACCTGCCCCGGTCAACCACTCCGCAGGTTGCGTGGACCGGGAGCACAACACCGAACCAACCAAACCTCGCCACGTGTCCACCCGGTCTACCGTGCACCCGGCCCAAACTCCGTGGACCGCGTCTGCTGCGCCGGCCAACCGGAAGACGCCACGTGGCCCGCCTCCGGTGCACGACCCCCGCGGTGGACCGCGCTCCTGCCCGCGCCCTCAGCCGCCTGCCCGCGCCCTCAGTCGCCTGCCCGCGGCGGCGCCGCCGCCCGCCGACGCGCTGCCCCCCCGCCGCCGGCGATCGCCGGCGACACTGTTCCGGCGTGAACAGTACCCGCAAGCTCAAAATCAACAAGTAAATAGCCCATCTTGACCGTTTTCGCGCGCTGATTCCAAAAACGAGGTCCGTTTTGCCAAATTCCGCCTCCAAAATTTGCCGGAGGCTCCCGCAAGCGCCCAAAACTGCCAAAACTTCCGGGAGTCCGCTTTTGGACATCCGGACTCAGAATTGAGCAAACAAAAAGCCATTTCCAAGCGTTTTTCCGCGCTGAATCCAAATTTGATAACCGTTTCGCGCGAAACCACCTCTAAACATCCGACGGGGTCAGCCGATCACCCACGTGATCCAATAAGGCTCGAGGTCCAACACTTGTGTCCAATCATGCACAACCACTTCCCGAAACATAGTACAGGCTCCCCCGAAGTCACCAATGACTCTACCACAGCTCTGCAGAGATCCAGGTCATCACATCCTCCCCCACTAAAAGAAAGTTTCGTCCTCGAAACTAAAGTCGTTCCTCAACACGAAATCTCAACCAGATAGAGGGGGTAATTATCCGAACATCCGCCACTCAAGCTCCCAAAGCTGTCAAATACCTCCTCCAGGGACACGATACAATCCTCGGGTCTCTAACAAGAACAAAATAAAGGTGAGCACTCCAAGAATCCGTACTACCTCAACCAAGTACAGCTGGACTAACCGCTCGAGCTACCAAGTAGTCCACATCGGTACACGCATCCGCTCCTCCTCAGCCTCAGATAATCCAGCCACAAGTCCATCGGCACACTAGCCCGATCCAAGTACCTCTCTTCTTCCCGCGATATCCAATGTAAGTCCCTCAACCACACCAGCCAAAAAGGCTACTCAACCACTGCGAAACATCCGCCTCACGCACAAAATCAAAACCATAGAGGCGAAGATAACTCTCAAGCAACCCAGGTACACCAAAACCTCCGGGCCTGGCTTCCCACGAAAACCGTCCTCGCGGCATAATCAACCGCCGCGAAAAGAAGGAAACCGAGCCAGCCCAACCCGTCCTAAGTGCCAAACCAAGTCCCGCCACTAGGTTAAGACCATCAGGTCTACCGGTACTATCGAGGACTCAACTGCACCGGGCAGGACCAACCACACACCCCTACGTGCCAAAGATCGGGAATATGAACCTCCCGAAACACTAGGTAACCGTCCTACCCCTAACCCAAGCAGAGAAGTACAAGCACTACCCTCCAAGAGGGAAAACTCCCGTATCAAAAAGATACGAACCCAAAAGCCCGGAACAACTCAAACCTACCACCACACCGACCGCTGTAACCTATGCGCTCTGACAGTCTCAGAAATCCACTATCCTGGAGAAGAAATCGAGAATGCCTCATCCGACTGATCTGTCCTCCATCACCCGGCGCCAAGCGCCTCAATCAGAACTCGCCTCAGGCGGCAGATCCCAATCCAAAGGAACTACAATGCCACGCTCCATACCCGGCGCCTACTCCAATGAGGCGTTCTTAAACCGTACTGGAGGGACCCAACAAGTTAAAAGGTATCCTGGCGCAATCCACTCTCAGACACTCATATCCTACGCGCCCCGTCCCTCTATACATGGAGCGTGCAGTTCAGCAACTGCGTTAACTCTTGCCATAAAAGGCCTCCAAGGGCTCCATACTCAATCCCACGAATCGGAATGACTCATCCAAACTGGCTCACTCGATCGACGCAATCCCACAGCTTACCCGCTGTCAACTATCCACCCTGCCTCGGTGCCTCAACACTAAACGTCGGCACGGAGGGGGCTACTCGCTACTCCGACAACTGTGCCACTGCTCCGACAACTGTGCCACTGCGCTGCTGATCTGCCCCCCAACACTACTACCCTTCGGGTCCGGAGCTCTCAGACCCCAATCTGGGTATCCGGCCCGAAACAACCAGCCCAGACCCAACTGCCGCACCAAGGTGCACCCGGGTCAGGGCCCAACGTCGGGGAGACACCGCTCACCACGACAAAACCGCAAATCAGCACACCCCAACACTCGACCCAATCTAGCGAAAGTCAAAGACATCCCCCTATTTTTGTAACTTTATGTTGTCTGCAGCCAACATAACTGTCCCACAAAAATAGGATATGTCGATCCCTCTTCACTCACAGGAAGAGTCAAAACCAAATCACCGACTTTCGCAAAATGTCGCGTCTCTCACACCCTAACATCCTAGGGCCCGCCATAAGCCTAGGGTTTCCTAAGTCCCAACTGACCTATCCCTAAGCTCTGATACCACCTAATCTGTCACGCCCCGGGTGTAAACCAGAACCCGGGCCCGCCAACAGATCCGCCGTGCACACAGAATTTTCCATGTACACGAAGCGCTGGTAACCTGCTCAGATATAAGAAATATAATAAAAGAGCAATAAAAACAGAGCTGAACTAAAATCTAATACATCTCAGACTGAAGCTGGAAATAAAATACAATACATCTGTAAAAATGATACATCAGTCTCTCCCAGCTCACCAAAATAAATACAACCTGCTGGCAAAAGCCAGTCCCAAATGTAAAAGTACAACCGTCTGAGGAAACATAGGTACATCAACAGTCCAGCTAACCCGCTCATCCTGCCTCGAGATCTATCTACTCAGTCGTCATCTCTCCTCGACCCGCCGCTGAAAGCCCAGCAGCACCCACAGAAGACACTGCAAAACCAGGGAGAAGAAAAAAGAGAAAAGAAGAATGGGGGTGAGAACTACTAGTAAACCAGTAGCCTCCCCTAGTGGGTAAAACCTCAAACTCTGACGCACCCACTAGGTCTACCAGAGGCGAAAAGGAAAGGAGAGTGGTAAGAAATGAAACTGCTGAAAAGGAGAAATCTACCACTACTATGCCTCTAAAATGCAGTCCTAGACTGGAATAACCGTAAGAAACAATAACCAACCGTCCCAGATGAACCCAATCTGTACCGCCCTCATCATCGGGCAAGAAGGCCGCGCCGATGTGATAGCAAAACTCCTGCTGCCGCCCTCATCATCGGGCAAATAAGCCGCGCCGATGTGATAGCAAAACCTTCAATAACTGTCTGACCCCGGCCTCCGGAGGGGAACTCGTGGGGAGCGACCCACACGAGGAAAGCGTCACCGGGCAATAACCGCGCCGGTGAAATAAGTATCACAAGCAGGACTGGTTCACAACTATAAAGCCCCAGTGGAACACAACCCTCCCCTAAAAGAAAACTGATTCCCAATCAGATGCAAAAGTAACCATCCGGTCAATCGCCCAATATCCGCGATTGCCGCAATACCCCAAAATCCACGACCAGGTCTCACAACCGACCTCCGGTCAACCGCGCAATATCCGCGGTCGCCGGAATAACCCACAATCACAATCATGTCCCACATCCGACATCTGGTCAACCGCCTACTATCCGCGGTTGCCACAAAACCCATAATCCACAATCCAGGCCCCGGCTACACAATCCCAAACCCCTACTCAAACCCGAGCAACAAGAACCACCTGACTAACGAAAAGGAGAAAAGAAGCAAACAAGGTTTCTCCTAAGTCAAGTTCCAGCATGAAAGTGTAGCGATAAAAGATGGCCTATCTAGATGTCCATACAAGCATGCAAGTGTTCTCAAGAAAATAAAGGAAAAGGTGTCCAATAGTGGTTCCACATGTGTAACAATTAATAGCTCCGCATAGATATAACCATCATGCTAAAACATTATCCAACCACACATGTCTATAATCCATGTTCCATAATAAAGCATCACTATTCACCTATGCATGTCATAAAATCCTCAAATAGTACCAACCACTAACAGGATAATCATATAGTCCAAAATAAATATTCCATTCCACATGCAAGTTTAAACGCTAACATTCCATCCATACCAACATGTATAAGTCCCAACCACTATCAAATATCCACAATAGTAATTTCCATATGAAGGGCTCACAATTTTATATTACTTTAAGCATGCATGTCCAGATAATGGGATCACTCTAATATTCCTAGTGAGCATGTCAAAATAGAGGTAAACAACAACCACCCACCTGAAGTGCAACTGTCCAAGTCCGTACAGCTAGAAAATACCAAAACTTCAAATCCTTGCTCCCACAATATTAGCACATCCGCAATGCTCCTGGTACAATACAAAGCTCACTAATTACACTTAGGCTCCCAATTATTGCACTTAACCACATACAACCTCGAATTCAAAACTGTTAAATTAACACCTGTAGAAAGTGCCCAGAAAATTCCAATAAAAATATCACGGCGATCCTCGCGTCGATAGCTTCGCAACGGTACCTTGCACGCCCAAATCTGAGTTCTGTACAACAAGATAAAAATTCGGCAAGGGGGCACACTCATGCAAAAATCTGTGTTAAGGACTGATTACTGTTCACTGAGAAAACAGTAATTTTCACCTCGAAATAAATCTCACAAAAATCCAATAAAAATACGAGCGCGTTCCTTGCGATCCGTAGATGAAAAAGTTGTATAAGCTCGTTTCCGTCTGACGCTCGTGCGCAAAGATATGGCCAAAATACCCGCTGCTGTCAAGGAAGTCCACACAGAAAATGGGGTCACAGTTTGCCTCGGGATCCGTGCCAAAACCTCGAAACGGGAAAGTGCGACCAAAACGAAAGATGAAGTCCTACCTCTTAGGAGTCTGCCGGTGCAAGAATCACAGCAAAATGATCTCGGGGTAGCCCAGGGAAGCTAAAACACTGTCGCTGCGCCGAAGAAGAACACTAGAAAGCAACGTCGCGCCGCACCGTAAAATGGGGAACCTCGGGATTCGTGCCTCCTAAAATCCTAGAACTTGGCAGGGAGATCAAGCACTTAGAGATGAAAATCTTTGCTTAAGGGAGCTCGGGCTGAAGGTGAATGGGTTGGGAGATAAAGAGGAAAGAGTGGAGCTCGGGTTGGTGGCTTATATAGGCTGAAAAGAACAATTGAAGAAATACCCAACATGTCCCATTTTCCGGGCGCCCGAAAAGTTTCGGGCGCACACAGTGCGGCCCGGCCCATGATTTCCGGGCGCGCACAGTGCGGCCCGGTCCACCACACAGCCCAGCCCACCACACCGCCGAGCCCCGCTGCACCCGGAGCACATGCGCCCGCAAATGGCGACGCGCCACGTGTCCCCGGCCGCCCGTGCACCGCGCACGCCGCGCCGTGCACCGCGCACGTCGCCGTGCTTCCCGGCCACCTGCCCGCGTACGGCACCTGCCCCGGTCAACCACTCCGCAGGTTGCGTGGACCGGGAGCACAACACCGAACCAACCAAACCTCGCCACGTGTCCACCCGGTCTACCGTGCACCCGGCCCAAACTCCGTGGACCGCGTCTGCTGCGCCGGCCAACCGGAAGACGCCACGTGGCCCGCCTCCGGTGCACGACCCCCGCGGTGGACCGCGCTCCTGCCCGCGCCCTCAGCCGCCTGCCCGCGCCCTCAGTCGCCTGCCCGCGGCGGCGCCGCCGCCCGCCGACGCTGCCCCCGCCGCCGGCGATCGCCGGCAACACTGTTCCGGCGTGAACAGTACCCGCAAGCTCAAAATCAACAAGTAAATAGCCCATCTTGACCGTTTTCGCGCGCTGATTCCAAAAACGAGGTCCGTTTTGCCAAATTCCGCCTCCAAAATTTGCCGGAGGCTCCCGCAAGCGCCAAAAACTGCCAAAACTTTCGGGAGTCCGCTTTTGGACATCCGGACTCAGAATTGAGCAAACAAAAAGCCATTTCCAAGCGTTTTTCCGCGCTGAATCCAAATTTGATAACCGTTTCGCGCGAAACCACCTCTAAACATCCGACGGGGTCAGCCGATCACCCACGTGATCCAATAAGGCTCGAGGTCCAACACTTGTGTCCAATCATGCACAACCACTTCCCGAAACATAGTACAGGCTCCCCCGAAGTCACCAATGACTCTACCACAGCTCTGCAGAGATCCAGGTCATCACATCCTCCCCCACTAAAAGAAAGTTTCGTCCTCGAAACTAAAGTCGTTCCTCAACACGAAATCTCAACCACATAGAGGGGGTAATTATCCGAACATCCGCCACTCAAGCTCCCAAAGCTGTCAAATACCTCCTCCAGGGACACGATACAATCCTCGGGTCTCTAACAAGAACAAAATAAAGGTGAGCACTCCAAGAATCCGCACTACCTCAACCAAGTACAGCTAGACTAACCGCTCGAGCTACCAAGTAGTCCACATCGGTACACGCATCCGCTCCTCCTCAGCCTCAGATAATCCAGCCACAAGTCCATCGGCACACTAGCCCGATCCAAGTACCTCTCTTCTTCCCGCGATATCCAATGTAAGTCCCTCAACCACACCAGCCAAAAGGGCTACTCAACCACTGCGAAACATCCGCCTCACGCACAAAATCAAAACCATAGAGGCGAAGATAACTCTCAAGCAACCCAGGTACACCAAAACCTCCGGGCCTGGCTTCCCACGAAAACCGTCCTCGCGGCATAATCAACCGCCGCGAAAAGAAGGAAACCGAGCCAGCCCAACCCGTCCTAAGTGCCAAACCAAGTCCCGCCACTAGGTTAAGACCATCAGGTCTACCGGTACTATCGAGGACTCAACTGCACCGGGCAGGACCAACCACACACCCCTACGTGCCAAAGATCGGGAATATGAACCTCCCGAAACACTAGGTAACCGTCCTACCCCTAACCCAAGCAGAGAAGTACAAGCACTACCCTCCAAGAGGGAAAACTCCCGTATCAAAAAGATACGAACCCAAAAGCCCGGAACAACTCAAACCTACCACCACACCGACCGCTGTAACCTATGCGCTCTGACAGTCTCAGAAATCCACTATCCTGGAGAAGAAATCGAGAATGCCTCATCCGACTGATCTGTCCTCCATCACCCGGCGCCAAGCGCCTCAATCAGGACTCGCCTCAGGCGGCAGATCCCAACCCAAAGAAACTACAATGCCACGCTCCATACCCGGCGCCTACTCCAATGAGGCGTTCTTAAACCGTACTGGAGGGACCCAACAAGTTAAAAGGTATCCTGGCGCAATCCACCTCAGACACTCATATCCTACGCGCCCCGTCCCTCTATACATGGAGCGTGCAGTTCAGCAACTGAGTTAACTCTTGCCATAAAAGGCCTCCAAGGGCTCCATACTCAATCCCACGAATCGGAATGACTCATCCAAACTGGCTCACTCGATCGACGCAATCCCACAGCTTACCCGCTGTCAACTATCCACCCTGCCTCGGTGCCTCAACACTAAACGTCGGCACGGAGGGGGCTACTCGCTACTCCGACAACTGTGCCACTGCTCCGACAACTGTGCTACTGCGCTGCTGATCTGCCCCCCAACACTACTACCCTTCGGGTCCGGAGCTCTCAGACCCCAATCTGGGTATCCGGCCCGAAACAACCAGCCCAGACCCAACTGCCGCACCAAGGTGCACCCGGGTCAGGGCCCAACGTCGGGGAGACACCGCTCACCACGACAAAACCGCAAATCAGCACACCCCAACACTCGACCCAATCTAGCGAAAGTCAAAGACATCCCCCTATTTTTGTAACTTTATGTTGTCTGCAGCCAACATAACTGTCCCACAAAAATAGGGTATGTCGATCCCTCTTCACTCACAGGAAGGGTCAAAACCAAATCACCGACTTTCGCAAAATGTCGCGTCTCTCACACCCTAACATCCTAGGGCCCGCCATAAGCCTAGGGTTTCCTAAGTCCCAACTGACCTATCCCTAAGCTCTGATACCACCTAATCTGTCACGCCCCGGGTGTAAACCAGAACCCGGGCCCGCCAACAGATCCGCCGTGCACACAGAATTTTCCATGTACACGAAGCGCTGGTAACCTGCTCAGATATAAGAAATACAATAAAAGAGCAATAAAAACAGAGCTGAACTAAAATCTAATACATCTCAGACTGAAGCTGGAAATAAAATACAATACATCTGTAAAAATGATACATCAGTCTCTCCCAGCTCACCAAAATAAATACAACCTGCTGGCAAAAGCCAGTCCCAAATGTAAAAGTACAACCGTCTGAGGAAACATAGGTACATCAACAGTCCAGCTAACCCGCTCATCCTGCCTCGAGATCTATCTACTCAGTCGTCATCTCTCCTCGAGATCTATACACTTAGGCTCCCAATTATTGCACTTAACCACATACAACCTCGAATTCAAAACTGTTAAATTAACACCTGTATAAAGTGCCCAGAAAATTCCAATAAAAATATCACGGCGATCCTCGCGTCGATAGCTTCGCAACGGTACCTTGCACGCCCAAATCTGAGTTCTGTACAACAAGATAAAAATTCGGCAAGGGGGCACACTCATGCAAAAATCTGTGTTAAGGACTGATTACTGTTCACTGAGAAAACAGTAATTTTCACCTCGAAATAAATCTCACAAAAATCCAATAAAAATACGAGCGCGTTCCTTACGATCCGTAGATGAAAAAGTTGTACAAGCTCGTTTCCATCTGACGCTCGTGCGCAAAGATATGGCCAAAATACCCCGCTGCTGTCAAGGAAGTCCACACAGAAAATGGGGTCACAGTTTGCCTCGGGATCCGTGCCAAAACCTCGAAACGGGAAAGTGCGACCAAAACGAAAGATGAAGTCCTACCTCTTAGGAATCTACCGGTGCAAGAATCACAGCAAAATGATCTCGGGGTAGCCCAGGGAAGCTAAAACACTGTCGCTGCGCCGAAGAAGAACACTAGAAAGCAACGCCGCGCCGCACCGTAAAATGGGGAACCTCGGGATTCGTGCCTCCTAAAATCCTAGAACTTGGCAGGGAGATCAAGCACTTAGAGATGAAAATCTTTGCTTAAGGGAGCTCGGGCTGAAGGTGAATGGGTTGGGAGATAAAGAGGAAAGAGTGGAGCTCGGGTTGGTGGCTTATATAGGCTGAAAAGAACAATTGAAGAAATACCCAACATGTCCCATTTTCCGGGCGCCCGAAAAGTTTCGGGCGCACACAGTGCGGCCCGGCCCATGATTTCCGGGCGCGCACAGTGCGGCCCGGTCCACCACACAGCCCAGCCCACCACACCGCCGAGCCCCGCTGCACCCGGAGCACATGCGCCCGCAAATGGCGACGCGCCACGTGTCCCCGGCCGCCCGTGCACCGCGCACGCCGCGCCGTGCACCGCGCACGTCGCCGTGCTTCCCGGCCACCTGCCCGCGTACGGCACCTGCCCCGGTCAACCACTCCGCAGGTTGCGTGGACTGGGAGCACAACACCGAACCAACCAAACCTCGCCACGTGTCCACCCGGTCTACCGTGCACCCGGCCCAAACTCCGTGGACCGCGTCTGCTGCGCCGGCCAACCGGAAGACGCCACGTGGCCCGCCTCCGGTGCACGACCCCCGCGGTGGACCGCGCTCCTGCCCGCGCCCTCAGCCGCCTGCCCGCGCCCTCAGTCGCCTGCCCGCGGCGGCGCCGCCGCCCGCCGACGCTGCCCCCGCCGCCGGCCGCCGCCGGCGATCGCCGGCGACACTGTTCCGACGTGAACAGTACCCGCAAGCTCAAAATCAACAAGTAAATAGCCCGTCTTGACCGTTTTCGCGCGCTGATTCCAAAAACGAGGTCCGTTTTGCCAAATTCCGCCTCCAAAATTTGCCGGAGGCTCCCGCAAGCGCCAAAAACTGCCAAAACTTCCGGGAGTCCGCTTTTGGACATCCGGACTCAGAATTGAGCAAACAAAAAGCCATTTCCAAGCGTTTTTCCGCGCTGAATCCAAATGTGATAACCGTTTCGTGCGAAACCACCTCTAAACATCCGACGGGGTCAGCCGATCACCCACGTGATCCAGTAAGGCTCGAGGTCCAACACTTGTGTCCAATCATGCACAACCACTTCCCGAAACATAGTACAGGCTCCCCCGAAGTCACCAATGACTCTACCACAGCTCTGCAGAGATCCAGGTCATCACAGGCGCGCGGGCGCGGGCAGGCGCGCGGGCGCGCGGTCCACGGGGCCGGCGTGCACCGGAATGGTGGACACATGGCGACCACTGGGAGGTTGGTTCAGGCGGCGCGGTCCACGGAGGTTTAGCATGTGCACGTTGGACCGGTGGGGTACACGTGGCGGCTTGTGGTTGGAGCGGTGTAGCACGCGCGGTCCACGCAAGGAGCGGAGCAGGTGACCGGGGCAGGTAGCCGTACGCGCAGGGCAGGCGGGCAGCAGGTGGGCACGGTTCCCGAGGCGTTGACGCGGGGGACCCGTGGGTGGGAGCGCCACGTGTCACCGCGTGGTTGGCTGGCGCCAACCACCCGCACTGTGGACGCGGGCCACGCGGCGCAGCGTGGGTAGCTGAGTTTGCTGTCCGCTGTTCGGGGGCGACGTGGCGGATCCTGGCGGATTCGGGCGCAGCGGAGCGGGCGCACTGTGCGCGCCCGAAACCTTTCGGGCGCCCGGAAGTGAGGACATGGAGGGTATTATTTGATTTGTTCAGTTTTTGGTGGCACGCACTTCGAGGTATGCGGCATTTCGGCGCAGTGCGACTTTCCTTCACCGGTGATCCCCTTCGTCGCGTTTCGGTGCGCAGGCTCCCATGGCTTACTCAGACCTTTGTTTTCAATGATTTTTGCAGCAGCGCGTTCACAAGAGGTACGACTTCATTTTCCGTGTTAATTATTTCGCCTCATTTTGGGTTTTTGGCACAGTTCCCGAGGTGCCTTGTGACCCCTATTTTTCTATGGTGATTTTGGACTGCATGAGCTTGTTGGATTTATTTCTCAGCCTACGGGCATCGGAATGAGATGTTTAAAGACTCGATTGATATTTACTCTTCGAGAGGAACGCATGCGTATTTTTATTGGATTTTTATGAGGTCATTTCGAGGGTGAGAATTAAGCTTCTTTGCTGCTATCTTTTCAGCAGAACTGTGTTCTTGAGGGAATGGCTTCCAACGTTGTCCGAATTGTTTCTTGGCCTACAGGTATCAGAACGGGGCATTTAAATAGTCGATTTGGGGCTACTCGTCGCGAGGATCGTAACCGTGATTTTTTTGGAATTTTCGGAGGTCTGTATATAGGTGAAAAGGCTTCTTCTCTCTGCTGGTTGGTAAAACAGCATATGCTGTTTTTGAGAGTTTGGTTGTGATGTAATTGATTCTCGGCTTCGATGTTGTTTGTTGGAACAGTGGTTTGTGCGATTGTTTACCGAGAGTGCGGTTCCGGCAGATTTTGGATAGCGCGTGACTACACACTTCACCGACTTCGGCTTTGCCTGCGGAATGCGTTTCAGGTGGGTGCTTTATTTCGAGAACCGGTGGATGGTTCTCTAATTCTTTATGTTAGAATTGCATGCAGGTGAAGGGTACAATACCTGCGATTGATCGGTAAGCTTAATAATGTTGATTTTATGGGAATTGCAAGATAATTAGTCATATTATGACAATAGTATTAATCGAATATTCATGTGATGATTAGTGGAAGCTTACCTAAGGCAAGGTTACCCTATATGATTAATTATCATGCCATGTTAGCACATAACCCTTTATGAGGCTGGTTTATGCAATGGGATAGGATTATGTAGTTATGTGCAGGTTCTACTCTGAGGAGCGATTATGGATCGAGTATTATGGACAGGTATAGTCATTGATAATTTTGGCATGAGATTTATTTTCTTTATTCTTCTTCGAGGACAAATGCATGCTTGTATGGACATATAGCTAGGCCACCTTTTACTGCTACACTTCATACCGGAATTTGACTTAGGAGAAACCATGTTATCCTTTTCTCCTTCTTTGTTAGTCAGGCGGTCTGTGTTGCTCAGGTGTGAGCAGGCGTCTGGGGTAGTGTAGCAGGGACATTGGTGTCAGGGACGGGTTGTGCTGGATTGCGGCTGGCAGGATTTTGGCGGTGATCGCGGACTTTGGGCGGTTGACCGGAGGTCGGTTATAGTACTTGATTATGGACGGCAGGGTATTGCGGCAACCGCGGATATTGGGTGGTTGACCGGATATTTATTTATGTATCAGATTGGGTATTAGATTTTCCTCTAGTGGATGGAGTTTCCACTTATCGTTTACTGTTGTATCAGTTTGGGGATCGGGTTTCCCTTTAGTGGATGAGTTTTCCCACTTTGATCAGAGTCGTGATCCAGTCCTGCTATCGTGATACTTGTTACGGTGATACTTTACTCGTGTGGGTCGCTCCCCTCGAGTGCCACTCCGGAGGTAGGCCTTTGACCGAGCCATGTGTACCGGTCTGATACTTATTTGGGATGCGAGCCATGTGTGCCGATCCCGCGGTTTCGAGCCATGTGTGCAGATTCCGCTACTGAGTTCGTGAGATTGATGACAGAGCAGGCAGTACTGGGTTTTATACCGGTTCATTCGATTGGGTTTATTCAGGCAGATATTCTTATTATTGCACTCGTGCCTGGGGGCTGAGTGGAGTCTAGTAGCTGTGTTTAGACCAGTGCTGTTGTTGTTGGGAGCCGTTTGGGTGACGGTGATCCCATGTCGTTGAGAGTACTTCGATCAGTGTGCGAGATGTTCAGGATCTTGAGTCTATCCTTACTGAGAGAGAGAGCATGGATTTTGATTATAGCCTACAGGTGCCACTATTCGATAGCGAGTTAGTCCTTATGGACACCCTACGTAATTCCTGCCCGGTAGCGGGAGGTGGTTGTAGGTAGGCGCAGGCTTGACTGGACCCGGTGTGGCAGTCAGCTCGATTGGGTCGATTGAGCACCTCGTGTGCGAGTGTTGCATATCTTTATTAGAGTTTTCCCCTTTTGAGCCTTTAGATAGAGGCATGGTAGCTGTTGAGAGTCTCCAGCCTTCTTGTTCAGTTCTTACTGCATTAGTTATTTTATTGCCACCAGAGGACTTGTGGGCAGACCGTCGGGCTGGCGGTGGTACCCACTGAGAACTCCCTTTTTGGTGTAGTTCTCACGCCCATTGGGGTTTTTCCCTCCTTTTTTCCTTCCTCTCCTTTGTTTTGCAGAGTCTTAGAGGGTGTTGCCGATTCTGCAGTTGTTGATCGAGGCGAGGGAGTCGCGTGCTATATCCCTACCCGTCGTTGGAGAGTAGCTGTACCCCCTTCAGAGGAGAGCTTTAGTAGATTAGCTATTTTATTTTCCTCTTTTGAGAGACTGATGTAGTGAGGTTTTGATATGTATTGAGAGCCTGTACACTGATGTATTTATTGGAGATACCTCCCTGTTTGAGTTCTGAGTTTTGTATCTGAGGAGATTGTATGATTATCATTTTGGGAGATGGACATTATTGTATTATTTCCAGTTGTACAGTGGTTGATTTGATTTTTACAGCAGTTTTATCTTATAGCTCTGATATCTGTTTAGCTGTAGCCCTTTCTTGCAGGTAGGATGCTTCGCCTATGCGGGGTTTTACATAGGTGGCGGATCTGTTGGCGAGCCCGGGTCGCAGTTTCGACTCCAGGGCGTGACATCCTGGATACAAAATATGGCCCAAAAATACAATTACAACAAAATCCTAAGTGTGCTGTCCAAGCTGAGATTTCAGTCCCAAAGATGCAATATTTTCACCTGCAAAGAGTGCTCCAAAAATTCCAATAAAAATACTACGGCGATCGTCGCGTCGAGACCTTCGAAACGGGTACCTGCACGTCCAATTCGAGCCCCGTAGGCCGAGTTACAAATTCCACAGTACAGGCGCGCAAAACTCACAACCACACAACTGTAAAACTCTGCACAGTAAAAGGGGAAACAGTATACCTTCAGGCAAGCCTCAGAAAAACTGTGGAAAAATACGATGATAATCCTCGCGACGAGTAGATGCAAAAAGTGTATAGGCTCGTCTCGATCCAACGCTCGAGTGCGGAGATAAAATTTCGGCAAGGGGCTGTTGTCCAAAAACTCCACCAGCAAACAGTGGCTTAGAAATGTCTCGAAACCTGTGCCATGAACTCAGAATCCAGAAAAATGATCAACACAAAAGTCGAAGACGTACCTCTCGTGAATTCAACGCCGCAAAAAATCGTCCAAAAATACTGTCGGAGCAGCTCTGTGGACCTCACAGACCGAAATGGGACGGAAATGGGCCTCCGAAGAAGAAATATCGCTCTGCGCTACGATGCCGAAGTCGTCAACGCCGCGGCTTCCAAAAATTCCGAAACTCCACCAAAAGATGCACAAGAAGAAGACAAACAAATTTGCTTACGGGCTCAAGGGTGAATGGGCTCGAGAAAAACCTCCACAAGGCTGAGAACATGGCCAATTTATAGGCCCACAGGAAAAAGCAGCCAAAAGCCCACGTTATTGGGCTTTCGGGCCCAGGATTCGGGCGCCCGAAAATATCGGGCTGCTACAGTAACGGGCCAGGCCCGTTACTGTGCAAGCCCGAATCCTCCCCGGCCCGCCACGTAGCCACCCGAACAGCAAAGAGCTATTTGGGCCAACGGCGTTGCGCCGCGTGGCCTAAGCTGGTGCCGACACGTGGCGCCCACGCGCGGGAGCCGCGGGTCAGCGCGCCCACGTCGCGCCCACACGCGCCCACGCGCGCCTGTCGGGCACGCAGCCCGAGGCAACCACTCCCCGCCCCGTGGACCGCGTGCACAACACCTCTCCAACCAAGAGCTGCCACGTGTCCACTCCCGGTCCACCGTGCACCCGCGCCATTCCATGGACCGCGCCTGCCGCGCCAGCCAATAGGGAGGCGCCATGTGGCCAGCGCTCGGTGCACGCCTTCCGCGGTGGACCGTGCGGCTACGCCTCCACCCGCCGCCGCGCTCCGCCGCCAGCCGCCGCCGCCGGCGCCTCTCCGGCCGCCGGAACAGTAAACCCACACCTCGAAATTCGTGTTTTTCGTGTCCGGGCTCCGAAAAATACAAGTAAATAGTCCATCTTGACCGTTTTCGCGCGCTGAATCCAAATCCGACGTCCGTTTGGCCCAATTCCACCTCTAAAATTTGTCAAAAATTTTCAAAAAAGTAAACTTGATCCATTTTTCGTGCCGGGTTAATTTCTTGGTTCCAATACGCGCGCAAAAAACCTCAATCGCCAAATATGGGCCTCCTGGTAAGCAATCTTGCTCCCAATACACTAGGAATCCATTTCCGGGGCCCTACACGCGCACAAACACTCCCAGAAACCACTAATCCATCAATAAGCCTTTAAGTGGGGATTCGGGTCCTCACATCCTCCCCCACTAAAAGAAAGTTTCATCCTCGAAACTAACACGGCTCAAAAGGGAGTCTCCCAGCCAAAGGTAAGCATTCATCAACACAGTCTCCAACTCCCTAGTCGCCACTCACTCCCCACAAAGCGAATCCAAAAGCTGGAAAAAGCCCCAGGAATTCTAAAAACTGGGGACAAAGAAGAACAGCCAACTCTACTCGTCCGAACTACACAAATTACGCCACAAAACCAACAGGAAAGGTAAGGGCCCCACCAGCAGGAAAGTCATCAACCCCCAACTCTCCATTTAGAAAACAGCTGAAATTAACGAAAAGTTCAAAAATTCTGAAAGACCAGTGCCCTCGCCCCAATCAAACAAGAATAGGTTCGGGCACCGTCTCTATTTCTGGAGTAGCCTTTAGAAGCTTTCATCCTGTTCGTAAATTTCAGCGTAAGGGCGAGAAAAAGGGAGAGAAGTGTTGTTGCCGTTCCTGCTGTGGCAACAAAAACGGAAGCTACGATCTATCCGTGCCCCTAAAAACACAACCCTAACCGTGACCCCTAGAGACACAACCTCTAGTCCTAGGCGTCACCTACGCTCAACAGGAAGCACCTAACCCAAAACCGCTAAAGCCACTGCTGTAGGAAGGATGCCTCGATGACCTGTGGAAAAGATCTCCTGTTGTCCAATTCGCGGGAAGGTCACTGTTCTCAATCCACAATCAATTGTTGCACGATACCGCACCAGCTGGTCCATCCCGTGTGCTCAATCTGAGTCGTGGAGCTGTAACTGAACCGTCACACCTGCCGGTGTACTTCCCAAAGTCTCAGCTGTCCTGATCAAGTCCCAAAAATTCACCTCTGCTCGTATGATACTGTGAAGAAACCAGTCGCTAATGCATGTAACAAAATTCCTATCCCTTATTCATGCAGAGATGCAAATGCCCTAATATCATGCAAACGGATGCCGTGGTACCAAAAAGCTCACTCAACTGACTGAAAAATAAAGCCATACCTGCAGCGATAGGATCTGCTGCTGGGGTGCCCTCCACCAGGGCTGCGTAAACCCGTCCACTGGGTGCTGAAGATCATCGTCCCGTCTGTCCCGACGTCGTACCCCACTCTGTCTGACGGTGTACTGGAGGGGCTTCCGCTTCCTGAATAGGCAAGGGGGGTGCTATAGCAAGGAGTCGCACTGACAGAATGGCCCGGGGACAAGCTACTCGAAAATGTCCAAACTCTCCACATAGGAAACACCGTCCCTGTCTCTGGTCACACTGTGATGGTGGATAAGGGCCGCCACAGATGACACACCGCTCATGTTGCTGTTGCCGATACTGCTACTGAAACTGCTGTCGCTGCTGATACTGCGGCTGCTGCGGGTGCCCACCTGAACTCTGGCGCCTCTGAAACTCACAACCCTCAGGGTGAGATCGTGGAGGTCTCGGAGGTGCCTGCCGACTCGTCTGTCCCTCATCAACCGGTACTGGGCGCTTCACCCCTGGAATCACTGCGGGAGCTGGAGCCACCTCATCCATCACCGCCTCTCCGCACTCAACTTAAAGTGCCTGCTCCATAGATGCATCCAACGTCTGCAATCTACGCGAACGGACGAACTGATAAATCTCTCGGCGCAAACCCCGCTCAAACATATAAATCCGATGCGTCTCGTCCCTCACAGCGTGCGGTACACAGGCCAACAACTGGTTGAAGTCTGCGATGTACTCATGCACGGGACGATCTCCCTGACGGAGATTCTTCAGCTGCTCCTCTAACCTCTGCCTGACGCTCTCCGGGAAAAAGGCTCCAAGAAATAGACTGCGGAACTCCGCCCAAGTAAGAAGTTGGGTCCCAGGTAGACCAGCAGGTCGCACACGCCGCCGCCAAGCCTCGGCGTTGCGCTCCAAGAAGTGTGTAGCCAAGAGGACTCGAAACCGCTCCTCAATGAACAAACTCTCAAAATGGCGCTCCATGGCCGTGATCCAAGACTCAACCTCCCACGGCTCTGCACTCAATCCAGAAAAACGGGGTGGATCGTGTTACGGAATTTGAGTTGGCGTATTTCGTGAAAATGGTTAAGTCTTGAAGATTGAAGATGAAGAAGTTTGGATCATATACCTCAATCTCAAGAAAGAAGAATTCAAAAGGATCAGGTACGTTTAACTAAATATTTTTGTGATCCGAATACTTCTTATAGTGTAGAAACACTTGGAAGAATTTTTAATTGCATAAAAATCAAAAACTGGACATGGGACATGTTCAGGATCCGGATCGGGCACTACAGTCCGGATCCCGAACATAGGGTAATTCATGCGCAATCTAGTCCGGAACACACTTGGTTCTGGTCCGGACCCCGAACGTGGGTTTTGCTGAAAATGCATGAACGATCCGGATCGTGGCATTTTCGATCCGGATCCCGAACATGTGTTTTTCTGGAAATAGTCTGTTTAGCTACGACAGTCCGGATCGCCTTATTCCAGTCCGGATCGCCGTCCTGAAAAATTCCAGAAAGGTTAGTTTTTGATCCTTATCTTCTTCCAATGGTTTCTAACCTATAAATAGACCCTATGATTCATTTTTTAGGGTAAGCCGAATAATCCAAAAATAGATCCGTGTAATCCGAAAAAGAAAAATCCACATATAGAGAAGAAAGGAAATCAATAGATTAATTCTATGTTTCTTCATCTATATTGATTAATTTGATTCTAGGTTTTCAAACTCAGATTTTGAGTAGAATCAAATTAATGAATACTTAGATGGTATTTCCGATCTATCTTTAATCTAAGTATTCGGCGGATCATCACCACCCAAAAACAACGATTTTACCCAAAATCGGCGCGTGGACTCGCGTGGCCTTGTGGATTCAAGGTGCAACCGCTCTCGTGGATTCGGAGCGAGGTACGTTCGTGGATTCGAAGCGTGCTACTGGGTGAAGACCGTGGATTCGGTCGGACGTCGTGGATTCGACGTTGGACGCCGTGGATTCGGCGTTGGACGCAAATCGTGGATTCGAGGAGCGTTGCGGAGCGAGCGGAGAAGATCTACTAGGAGCGTATGGAAAAGGTTGAGTCGTCTGTGAGTACGTTATATCACCTTGTACGTGTTTAATTCTAGTGGATTTCGCCGTGTTATCGGTCCCGTGGTTTTTTACTCCTGGTTTTGGAGTTTTTCCACGTAAAATCTTGCGTGTTGTTTATTCATTTCCGCATTGGGTTTTATTGCGCAAAGATTTTTGAGTGTTTATTGTTTACACCTATTCACCCCCCTCTAGGTGTTTTTTCTCCTATTTAGATCCATATTAATATAACCCAACAAGTGGTATCAGAGCGGGAATAGGGTTGTAAACAATGGTTGAAGGTGGAAACATCAACAGACCCCCGTTCTTCGATGGAACAAATTACGCCTACTGGAAAGTACGGATGAAAGCATTTTTAATTTCCATCGACGAACGGGTGTGGCAATCAATCGAGTTAGGATGGTCTAATCCAACTGAAATTATTGCTGATGTTCGTACCATCAAACCTAGGTCGAAATGGACCAAGGAAGAGATTGACTCATCTTCTTACAATGGCAAAGGAATTAACGCCTTATTTAATGCTTTGTCTCAAACTGAATTCTCTCGCGTCTCTGTGATGATCCGGACTTCCGTAGGGAACTTTTGCAACGTTAACAGTGACTCTAGAAAGCTTACACGGTGTAACGGAGCTTGTAGTGTCGGAATTGGACCTCAGAAATGGACCCGGCACGAAAATCGGATCAAGTGGGCTTTTCTGGGGGCTTTCGGCAAAATTTTGGATGAGAATTTGGCAAAACGGACGGCGGATTTGGACTCAGCGCGCGAAAACGATCAAAATGGTGTATTTACTTGCTTTCGGCGCAAGAATTACTGTTCATGCCGGAACAGTAACTCCGGCTGCAGGAAATACTGTTCCGGCAACCGGCGGAGGCGGCGAGCGGCGGCGCATGGCGGAGCACAGCGGCGCAGCGGCGGAGCAGGGCCGCGGGCAGCGCGGGTAGGCGCGGGCAAGCGCGGGCAGGCACGCAGGCGGCATGGTCCACAGGAATGGCGTGCACCGGGTGCACGAAAAATTGGTTTTGCCACGTGGCATCCCCTGATTGGTCAGGCGGCGTCAAGGAGGTCGGCTGGTCTGTGACACATGGCGAATTCTGGTTGGCGGACACATTTCGGAAGACCCGGCGCGTAGACAGGGGGAGTGGACCACGCGAACCGCGTGGTGACACGTGGCGTGCCCCTATTGGCGGGTGTACGCCGTCCACGTGCTCGAGGCACGTGGAACACGTGGGCGGCTGGGACACGTGGCACCTTCTGAGAAGGCTTGCATGGCTGTTTTGTGTTTTGGGACACTTGGCGCAGTTTGGTTGGCCTATTTTGCTGTTTCCTGTTCTGGACCTGGATCTGGTGTGGAGCCCGAATAGGAATTTGGCCCATTATAAATTCCACCTCCCTCTTCACTCTGCAATTTCGAATTCTAGAGAGAGAAAATGAACTTGTGGTCTTTATGAAAGTTGTTCCTCTCTCTGTCCTCCACCTCCCCTAGAAGTTTCAGAATTTTTGGAGTCGCCGACAGCAAGTTATCTGCGACACGGCGCACTTCAATGTTTATCCTTTTTCGGCCCGCTTTCGTCGCAGTTCAGTCGGAAAATTCCTGTGCTCTAACCAGGAGGAATTTTTGAGCGATTTCTACGACAGCGTGATCCTAAGAGGTAAGACTTCGTTTTTTGTGTTGATCGCTTCACCTTATTTTGCACTTTTGACATGATTCCCGAGGCACCTCTGACCCCCCTTTTTGCTGTGGTATTTTCTGGACAGCATTGACTTCTCCCATTTATATCTTGGCATAGGAGCATCGGATCAAGGCATTTAAGTAGTCGATTTCGATCTACTCGTCACAAGGAACGCAACCGTAATTTTTCTGGATTTTTTGGAGCACTGTATAGAGGTGAAAATCCTTCCTTTTTCGTGCTGTTTGGAAAAACAGCAAAGGCTGTATTTTTCGGATTTGTGTTTACTCTGGGTGTGTATTCTGTACAGTTGTGCACTGTTTTCGACGAGTTGCGGGGGTAGAGGACTGTGGACAGCAAGGAGGCTTTTTGGGTGTGGATTGCGCTTTTCGAGGTGGGTGGTTGTTGTCACGCCCCGGGGTCGAAACTGCGACCCGGGCTCGCTAACAGATCCGCCATCTGTACGGAAACTGCCGTACAGACGAAGCGTCTAACCTGCAAAAAGAATCAACTACAGTATACAGATATCAGAGCTGAAAGTAAACTACTGAAAAACTGAAACCAAACACTGTACGACTGTAGAATAATACAATATCCATCTCCCAAATACGATCGTATAAAAAGTCCTCTGATACAAAACTCAAAAGGGAGATATCTCCAATAAAAATACACCAGTGTACAAGCTCTCGATACAAAAAAATATCCTCACTACAACAGTCTCTCAAACTGTAAAAATAAAATACAACTCTATACCTCACAACAAAGTTCTCTCAACAGAGGTAAAAGTAGTAAACTAGTCTACTAAAGCTCTCTGCTGAAGGGGGTACCGCTACACTCCAACGACGGGTAGGGAACTAGCCCGCGACTCCCTCGCCTCGGTCAGAAGGATCAGCAACAGGAGCACAGGAACAGAAGAAGAAGTCCCTGGGGAAAAGACACCACGACGGGTGTGAGAACTACTTCCCACAGTAGTTCTCAGTGGGTGCCGTCAACAAGCCCAACGGTCTGCCCACTAAGTCTACTAGAGGTAAAAGATAACAGTGTACTGAAATCTGAACAAGAAAAGCTGGAACTACTCTACAGCTACCATGCCTCTATCTAGATACTCAAAAAGTGGAACAGAGGAAAGTAAATGAGACCACTCGCACCCAAGGTGCTCAATCGACCCAATCCAACTGACTGCCTCAAAGGGTCCAGTCAAGCCTGCGCCTGTCGACTAGGAACGCACCTGCCCACTACCACACATCCACATGAGGATGGGATTTACGTGGGGCGTCCTGTCAGACTAACTCATCCCTCGCGCAAAACTACCTCAAAAGGCCCATCGTTGCCTCCACTGCGGAAAACTGCCTCAACAGGCCAACCATCGTATCCACAGCGGCATCTCAGGGGCGCGACTCCAATTGAGGAAAACGGCGCGGCATAGAGTATCAAACATTGGCAAAAGCAGGCTATAGACAAAACCACGCTCACTCTCAGAACGGTAGGACTCAAGACCCCCAAATATCTCGCACAACAGCCGGAGCACTCTCGACGACTCAGCTGATCGGCCAACACGAAACACGAGACACTAGCCTCTCCAACAGCTCGCAGCACAAGCACACTGGCTGGAGGTACTCCACAGCCAGGAACGACCCACAACTCAGGCTAACAATACCGGTCGGACAACACTCAACGACCTGGGACCACCGTCAACCCCAACGGTTCCCAACAATACGGACCGGAAGATACTCGACGGCCCGGGACTACCGTCTATCCAACGGCTCCCTCCCACGACAGCACAACAGGAATACAAGACCTCCCGGGACTACCGTTTACCCAAACGGCTCCGGGCACAGATAAGCAACCCACTACAACTACCAGACTCCACTCTGCTCCCAAGCACGAGTGCAAAAGCATCCCACACTACAAGAAAGTCCCGACCTCTCGGCCCACTATCCGGGCGAGGATAACACTATGTCCAGGAATAGAAAAACAGTGTGGGTGTCTAAACAATAAATAACCCTAGCCCAAGTGAGAGTTTTCTACTGGTCTGGTTACACATGCAACATATGACGGGGGTGCTAGGTCAAGTTCCAATATAACTATATTAACATATGATAAAAGGAATAACAATTCCTAGAATATAGCATGCTATACCCGAAAATAAACTATCATGCATAGTCCTACATCAGTAGAATTACTGTACAGTCCATAAAACTTGGAGATAAGGCCACCCACCTCGATAAGCCACCAATTACTCGTAGTCACTTGCAATTGGCCTCCACGCGATTTCGCACGCAAAACGATGCCCGCTGCCGGAGTCCGCACGCAAAACGGAGCACGGTGCCGAAACCCGCGCGCAAAACGGAGTCCTCAAGCAAAACGGTGCACGCCGCCAGGGTCCGCACGCAAAACGGAGCACGGTGCCGGAACCAGCGCGCAAAACGGAGTCCGCACGCAAAACGGTGCACGCCGCCGGGGTCCGCACGCAAAACGGAGCACGATGCCGGAACCCGCACGCAAAATGGAGTCCGCACGCAAAACGGAGCACAGCGCCAGGGTCCGCACGCAAAACGGAGCACGGTGCCGGAACCCGCGCGCAAAACGGAGTCCGCACGTAAAACGGTGCACGTCGCCGGGGTCCGCACGCAAAACGGAGCACGGTGCCGGAACCCGCGCGCAAAACGGAGTCCGCACGCAAAACGGAGCAGTAAAACACGGTCCCTAACACAGATAATAACAAAGGGTAAATTTACTGTCCAAAGGAACGCTCCAAATCTGTGCCAACAACACCGTAAAAACAAATGTGGGACCTACCTCGACGCGCCACGCCGCCCAACTGCTCCGTTGGAACACCTCGCGCGCTCTACGAGGCCCACGACACACCGCCACACCACCCACAAACTCCTCCTCACTTCCCTCTCTCACTCGGGTGGAGAAGAAAGAAAGAAAAGAGAAGAAAAATGGTGCGGGGGAGAAAGAAGAAGAAGAAGAAAAAGGGGAGGAGGAGGCGGTCCACGGAGCCAAGGTGCACGGTGGACCGGCCAATGGGGAGCTACCCTCCCCGGTCCACCGCACACGGGAGCGCGCGCCCGGTCCACGCGCGCGCCCACAGGGCCACGCGGCGCGCAGCAACGCGCCCGCCACACGAGCGCGTTACATGCACCGCGCAGCCCAGGCGCGGGACACGCGCGCGCCACACGGGCGCGCGCCCCCGCGCCCGCGCGGGCGCCAACGGGGGCCCGCCACGTGGCGGCCCCCGCGCATTCCGCGCCGAAGGCGCGTCTGCGTGCCCCCCCCTGTCGCGTCCGTACGCCTGCCGCACCCTCGGGATCCGTGCCGCCAAGCTGCCTCGGGATCCACGCCTCACCTCGATTTCCGCGTCGCTTCGCCTCGAAAAACGCGCACTTCATCCGGGCTCCAAAACAAACAAATAAATAGTCCATTCTTAGCGATTTCGCGCGCTGAATCCAAAAACGATGTCCGTTTCTCCAAATTCTCGTCCGAAAATTTGCCGAATGCTCACTCGATCCGATTTTCGCGCCGGGTCCATTTTTAAAGTCCGATTTGCCCAATTCCAACTCTAAAAAATTTCCGAAGGCGACCGGAGAGGTAATCTTTTATCCAAACTTCGCCCGGAGTCCAATTTTGACATCTGAATCGCGCGAAACCATTTCTAAACACCCGACGGGTCTTCCAAATTCCCACGGGGTCTCCTTTTAAGCCCGAAGTCCACCACTTGTGTCCAAATTGCGCGCAAACATCACCGACACACCACGCAGGCCTCCAGTGATGCAACTAAATCCCAAATTGCACCACAAATCCATTTCTCGGGCCCGACATGCGCACAAACACTCCCAACGGCCACTAAAAGCTGCCAAACAACCGGCAAACCCTACGCGGGGGATTCCGGGACCTCACAGTTGTTGCTTACCTCACTTTTGACTTGCTCACTAGGATTATTAGAATCCCCCTAAATTAAACCTGACAATTGATATCCTATTTGAGAACCATACATGTTGACCCCACGGATTATATGACGGCTTATTTATGTTAAATTGGGACACTGTTGTTGGGTCAAAGGCTATATCATAATCTCGCATGCAAAATGACTTATCATGTTGGGACATTTAAACCATCCTTTTCCAAATAAATATCAAACACTTTTCTTCAGTTTTAAAAAGAGGGCAATTGCATGCTTGTGTGGACATCTAGTTAGGTCATTATTTATTGCTACACTATCATACTGGGACTTGACTTAGGAGAAACCATGATTGCTTCTTTCTCCTTTTCATTTCGACTGTGGATTCATGATGCTCGGGTATGGAGCAGGGGTTTGGGATAGTGTAGTCGGGACTGTACTAGATTGTGGGCTTGTGGGGCATTGGGGTAACCGCGGACATCAGGCGGTTCGCCAGATGTTGATTACCTTATCAGGTTTTGGACTTATGGGGTATTGCGGCGACCGCGGACATTATGCGGTTGACCGGATATTTACTTGTGCATCAGATTGGGGATCGGGCTTTTTGCTAGTGGATGGAGTTTCCCACTTATTGAGTACTATTGCATCTGATTGGGTATCAGGTTTCTTTAGTGGATGGCTTTTCCCACTTTGATCATAGTCGTGATCCAGTCCTGCTGTTTTATGGCACTTATGATACTGGTTACTGAGATACTTTACTCGTGTGGGTCGCTCCCCTCGAGTGCCACTCCGGAGTGTGCGACAGGCAGGCTTTGAGTCCGTGAGACTCCTTCTTTTCATCGGTGTTATGCGTCGGCCAGCATACCCGATACGGCAAGGCACAGCAGGCAGTACCAGTCCTTACTGGTTCATTGATTGGGTTATTTCAGGCAAGCATGTTAGATATTGATGCATACATTCAGTCACTTCGTTCGGCATGGCATTTAGAGGCTTGGTAGTGGTAGTTTCCTCTTTATCAGCAGCCTTTATAGCTTACCACTATTTTTCCTTTTTGCCTCTAGTAGTCCTAGTCTGTACGTCAGTGGTTGAGGCTTTACCCACAGGGGGAGGCTACTGGTTTACTAGTGGTTCTCACCCCCATTGTTGTTCCTCTCTTTCTTCTCCTATGTTTTGCAGAGTCGTCTGCGGGAGCTGCTAGGCCATCGGCAGCTGATCGAGGTAAAGGGATCGCTGAGTAGATAGATCTCCTGTGAGATTGAGAGTTGCTGTTAGACAGATGTTGTACCCTTCATTCAGACTATTGTATTCTTCTTTTATTTTGGGTCTGGTTTGAGCCAGCTGGTTGTACTATTTTGGTAAGCTGGGAGATTATTGTATTTATTACAGCTTGTACCTTATTTTCAGTCTGAGATTATTATGTTTTTCGCTTAGTTCAGCTCTGTATTATGCTCTTTTATTGTACATCTTATTTCTGAGCAGGTTACCAGCGCTTCGTGTACGCGGAAAATTTCGTGTGCACGGCGGATCTGTAGACGGGCCCGGGTTCTGGTTTACACCCGGGGCGTGACAGTCTCGGCATGTGAGACTGCGAAAGAAATCTGGGATGTTATACAAGTTACACATGAGGGAACAAACCTTGTGAAGATTCAAAAGCTACAAATGCTTACGAGCAAATTTGACTCCATTTTTATAGCAGAAAATAAATCGTTCACAGATTATTATACACGATTGCAAGACATCGTGAATACATGTGCTAACTTGGGAGAGAAAATTCCAGAATCTAAAGTTGTAAGAAAGATATTAAGGACTCTTCCTGAAAGATTTCATTCCAAGGTTACGGCCATTGAAACAGTTAAACACCCGGACGAAATCCGTGTAGAAGAATTAGTTGGTGCACTTCAAACTTATGAAATGACATTTCCTACTAACTATTCTTCTGGAAAAGCATCCTCTTCTAAGTCTTCAGGTTTTGCATTGAAATCAACAAAAGAAGAAGACGCGGATTCATCCTCCTCAGACGATGACGAGAACCTATCTATGGAGGACTTTGAGAAGCAACTTGCTCTCTTGACCAGAAAATTTTGTCGAAACTTTCGAAGGGGTAATTCAAGTAAAACCTCATCCTTCGTAAAGTCGAAGAAAGGCAAAGGTTCTTCAAGCTTTAAGTCAAGAAAGCAAGAGAGTTCTTCGAAAGACAAAAAGAACTCGGAGGGACAAGTACAATGCTTCAAGTGTCGAGGCTACGGCCACATCGCAACGAAGTGTCCCAATAAGAATCTGGCAAAGAAGAAGGCGATGCAAGCCGTCACTTGGGATGACAACTCAACGTCAAATGAGTCATCTTCCAGTGATGAAGAAGACAACGCAACGGCGTTCCACGCGTCCACAACTTCACCCTTCATGTGCTTAATGGCAAGTACATCCGATTCATTGTCCAACTCCTCCCAAGTTGAAAAGAATGCAACGGACGATGAATCGAGTAATTCCGAATGTGAAGATTTTGCTCTTGCCTACCATAAACTCTTAAGGGATTCAAAGAAATTGGCAAAGCAAAATAGGAGTTTGAGAGGGAGATTGCAGGATCTCGAAGAAGAAGTAAAAAGTGCAACTTCTCTCTCAAACGCTCTTGAAGTGGAAAGGGATAACTTGATCAAAGTAAATGTTTCCCTTCAAGAAAAAAATGAGCATTTCGAGAAGGAACATGTAAAACTGGTGGATAAAGCAAATTACTTCTTGAAGCTCTACAGCGAGGCTCGATAGGAAAAGATGGAAATGACGAAGACCATTTTCCAACTCAAGGATGATTTAAAGCGATTTTCTTCGGGAAGGAGTAAGTTGGATAAGCTACTTGGTCTTGGTCAGACAAACCGTTTCGGCCTCGGATACACTCGAACTGGAGACAGTCCAAGTTCGAGTGGGACAGTTTTTGTGCCCCAGTCGGTATCTCCTCCTCCGACGACGGAATTTACAGCATACAACGACAACAAACCTACCTCACCCACTTCGGGATCGTCAAGCACAAAGGTATGCTTTCGTTGTGGTTTTGCAGGGCACATAAGGAGAAATTGCAAGATGGGAGCGAAACAAACAAATCATGCACCTCTTGCAACAACTACCAAAAAGGTGATTCCCAGGAAATCAAAGGAAAATTTTTCAAAGGAAAAGAGCCTTGGTAGTTCACCTCACAAGACGACGTCATCAAGGAGCAGCAACCAATCAAACAAGACGCTTTCACCAAGGAGAATAACTTCACGATTCATTACCAACGCAGTTCAAAAAGGTTTGGGTGCGCAAAGGTGAAATCTTCCCTTGTCTTGTTGTTCATATTTCCTTGCATGCTTATGATAACTCGTCTTGGTATCTGGATAGCGGATGTTCCCGTCACATGACCGGTGACAAAAACTGTTTTCAAACTTTAGAGAAAATCTCCGGAGGACTTGTAGTTTTCGGAGACGGTCGGTCTTCCAAAATTGTTGGAAAAGGAACAATTGCTATTCCAGATGGCCCGGTTTTGAATAATGTTTTATTTGTTGAAGGCCTTAAGACTAACCTCATAAGCATTAGTCAACTTTGTGACAATGGTTTTTCAGTTAATTTTTCATCTGATGAATGTATTGTAACTGATAAGGACCATGTATTCTTTTTGAAAGGGGTTAGATCTGAAAACAATTGTTATGTTGTTCCAAATAAAATTTCTGAAAATTGTAACCTAGTTTCTTTGAATAATGAAACACTTTGGCATGAAAGGCTAGGTCACATAAATTTTAAGGAACTTGCTAGAATTTCAAATAAAGACGTGGTCAAGGGGGTTCCTAAACTTTCTTTTAAAAAAAACATTGTGTGTGGCGGTTGTCAAAAGGGAAAACAATCAAGGACTGCACACAAGAACTTGAACCACATAGGTACAAAACGGCCTTTGGAATTTTGCACATGGATTTAATGGGGCCAACTCGTCAACCATCTTTGGGAGGTAAATGGTATATTTTTCTGTTGGTTGATGATTTCTCTAGATACTCATGGGTAGCATTTTTAAAAGAGAAAGCTGATACTTTTGATTCTTTTCATGAGATTTGTCATCGTATTATGATTGAAAAGAATGAAAAGATTACTCGTGTTAGAAGTGATAGAGGTGGAGAATTCATAAATTCTAAATTCATTGATTTTTGCACTTCCACGGCATTAAACATGAATTCTCAGCACCCTATACACCTCAACAGAATGGTGTAGTCGAGCGCAAAAACAGGGTTGTACAGGAGATGGCACGTGTTATGCTTCATAGCCGGAATTTACCGTTATATTTTTGGGCTGAAGCTGTGAACACTGCTGTCTATGTAATTAATCGAGTGTATTTGCGCCCGGGGACATTGAATACACCATATGAACTATGGTTTTGTAGAAAACCAAATATCAAATATTTTCGTATCTTTGGGAGTCGGTGTTACATTTTACGTGACCGCGAAAATCTTGGAAAATTTGACTCTCGAAGTGACGAAGGGATTTTCTTGGGTTATTCTACAAACAGTAGAGCATATCGAGTATTTAACTTGGAATCTAAGACGATCGTAGAATCGATAAATGTTAAAGTAGATGAAGCTTTTCACTTTGCATCTGAAAAATCTACCCTCGATATCTCTCTTGATGATGATACACCTGCTAATGCATCTTCTCATAACAATTCTTTCGATAATGTTGATGCATCTAACGGTTCTTCAAGTTTATCTGATGTGCAGGAATCATCTCATGTACCTCCGAGTACTCCGTTACCTCAAACGTTACGCATCTCCAAGGATCATCCTGAATCGAACATCATTGGAGACCCACAAGGAGTTAGAACTCGGAGACAATTGGTTTGCGGATTCGCATGCTACGTATCCATGATCGAACCAAAGAATGTCGATGAAGCTCTTCAGGATGACTACTGGATTGAAGCAATGCAGGAAGAGCTCCATCAATTCGAGCGAAACAAAGTCTGGGAATTAACGAAGCCTCCGAAGCAACACAATGTGATAGGTACCAAATGGATTTTCAAGAACAAGAAAAATGAGGATGGTACTATCATCAGGAACAAAGCACGTCTAGTTGCTCAAGGCTACTCTCAAGTAGAAGGTATAGACTTTGATGAAACTTTCGCCCCTGTAGCTAGACTCGAGTCCATTCGTATTCTATTTGCGATTGCTTGTCATTTTAAAATAAATTATTTCAAATGGACGTTAAGAGCGCGTTTTTAAATGGGTTTTTAAATGAGGAAGTTTATGTGGCTCAACCGAAAGGTTTTGTAGACCATAAACTACCTAACCATGTTTTTCGTTTGAAAAAGGCTCTTTACGGTCTGAAACAAGCACCGCGAGCATGGTACGAAAGGTTGACAAAGCACCTTTTGGAAAAGGGCTATACTCGAGGGGGAGCTGACAGGACTCTCTTTGTGAAGCATTATCAAAATAATTTCATTGTGGCACAAATCTATGTCGATGACATTGTATTTGGTGCAACAAGAGATAATGATGCTTCTAAATTCGCGGAAACCATGGAAAGCGAATTTGAGATGTCCATGATGGGCGAATTGACATATTTTCTTGGATTGCAAGTTAAACAAAATGATGAAGGCATCCATCTGTGTCAATCCAAGTATGCAATGGAGTTGGTCAAAAAGTTTGATTAGAAAATTCTAAAGATTTTCCGACTCCAATGGGAACTAGCAATAAGGGATTAGGAAGTGAATCTCTTAGTGAGAATGTAGACGAGAAACTTTATCGCAGCATGATTGGAAGTCTACTCTACCTCACGGCTAGTCGCCCGGATATATCCTTTAGTGTTGGGATCTGCGCGAGATATCAATCAGCACCAAAGGAGGTTCACCTGAAAGCGGTGAAACGGATCATCCGGTACGTCAAAGGAACGTAAATTTCGGAATTTGGTATCCTATGGGAACAAGTCTTGATATTGTAGGATATTCAGATGCCGATTGGGCAGGATTTGTGGATGATCGGAAAAGTACGAGTGGTGCATGTTTTTATCTTGGCCATTGCCTTGTTGCATGGCATAGTAAAAAGCAAAACTGCATTGCACTCTCGACTGCCGAAGCGGAATATATTTCAGCGGGTAGTTGTTCAACCCAACTCATTTGGATGAAAAGCGTGTTGAGCGACTTCCGAATTTCAACAACTTCGGTAACAATTCTTTGTGACAACACAAGTGCTATAAATATTTCCAAAAACCCTGTGTTGCACTCAAGAACAAAACACATTGAACTTAGATATCATTTTCTAAGAGAGCTAGTTGAATCAAATATTCTTCAACTTTCCTACATTTCAACTGAAAATCAATTAGCTGATTTTTAACAAAACCTTTGGATCAAAAACGATTTATTCATTTGCGTAAGGCAATAGGAATGCTTTCCTTGAAATAACCTCTTTTTGAAACCATTGCTTAGGTTAGGTTTTGTTTTGTGTTTTTGTTCATTATCTATGTTTGTACATAGAACATTAATTGAGCATTAGTTATATTGACTTTAACTGCATCCTTTCATATATTTAGAAATTTATTATGCTTTGGATATCATAATAATTCATTTGATGCAATGATCGTTTATGTCAATTAAGTCATCTTTAAGTGATCAAAGTCAATTTCTCTCTCAAATGATCTCTTGGTATAGTTTTTATCTTATTTGACTATTAGTCGAGTATGAAATCGAGATCAATTTTTGGTTGAATAGCTTATATTTTAAATAATTGATAGCCAATTGAGGGGGAGTTCATTTAAAGTGTTATGCTCAAAAGATGTGGAAAGAGTTACATCCCAATGAGGAGTGTGAAAACTACCACCACATGGAGGAAAGAGCTACCACCTCGGTCGTCCGAGTACTGTGTGCAGCTACCACATGTATACCAAGCATGGTTTTTCAAGTTGATTAAATAAAATGCATTTTGAAATACTTGACTCTGTCAAATTTCAAGGTTGGTATAAGGTGGGAATTTTATTGAAAAAAGCTCAAAGAGCCACTCTCTTCAACAAATTGACTAGATACATTATCTAACATATTTGGGATTTCAAACATCTATTGATCTTGGTATTTCATTTTCTTTACCAAATTGATGATTTGATAAAGGCATTACTCATAAGATCGTGATAGATGTAATTGAACTACGGGAATATGCACTATCAGGAAGATAAACAATTACAATAAACAACATAAGAACTCCTACCCAAACCTAAAACACTTCAGATACCAAACAAATCTCTCCTCCTCCACCCACTTCGCCGAGAGATTCCAGTTAAGGAGACGGTACAACAATTCCCATGGAACAGAACACTCAAACCGCACAAAGATTAATGATATTTGAATTGATACAAGCAAAAAGAATCGTCCATTTGAAGAACCCTAACCTATCGAAATCAGAAGATCTAGAAACGCACGAAAACATCTCCACCTGTCGCAAAGAAATCGAGAACTAATTAATCGGGCATTTTCTTCTCTTAGTTACCGATTCCACCGAATGAATCGAACAAACGGGTGAAAAACCCCGTAAGAACGATTCAAGCGACACTCGATCTAGAAAATAACGTGAACAAATCCAGATCGACTACTGATAAATCAAAGAATTAACACGAAATGCACGATAAGAGGATTCATATCATTCGACCGAGAAAGAGAGACAGAAAATGGGGAAAGAAGACGACCTCGACGGAGCTCCCCCGTGCCTCCCGGAGCACGATCCTCTCGAGGCCATTGATGCCCTTACACAGCTCCACGGAAGGCTTCGGCGCCGCCATCGCGGCCCAATCCCATACCCCATTAACCCTAACCCTAACCCTACTTCGCGCGCCGAGCTCTCTCGCTCGCACTCACCACTCCACACCTCTCGAAGCCGCGAGGAAGACGACGACCGTATGAGAGAGAGAGAGAGAGAGAGAGGGGGGGGGGGGGCGGGGGGGGAGGGGGGGTGGCGGCGATAGGTTAGATCGGGAGAGGGGGGGGGGGTGGGGTTTGTTTTAGATAAGTTTTTATTATTATTATTATTATTATTATTATTATTATTATTATTATTATTATTTGCTCTGAACTCTATTGAGTGAGGGTGGGTTTTTTAGTTGGCTAAATTGTGGAGGTGATTTTTTTTTTTTTGACCGAATTTTAAAAATATAATTAAATTTATTGATAAATTATTATTTAAAATTAGAATAAGTTTGATATTAATAAATTTATATGGAATAGAATTTATGTTTATATTCGTTTTTTATATATATATTTAGATTCAACAAGCTATGGTAAAATTATTTTTCTTTTTATTTTAAAATTTTTATTTTTAAAATTTAAATAATATTTTTTGGGCCAACTCTATTGTTTATGATGGGTAGAGGTGGAGTGGTGTGTGGTAGGTTGGATTTAAATTTGGGTCTTGATGGATTATTTTTTAAAAAATTTATATATAAATGGGACACTTGTATAAAATTGTCCCAACAATGTGTCACTATAATCTTATTGTGTTGTAGTGTATTGATAGATTTAGCATAATCTATTTTTTTTGATATGAAAAGATGATTTTTGTTTAAAGTTGATACACAAAAGTGCTTACAATCTTTTTCTGGATTTTCTGGAATTTTTCTAAATTTTTCTGGAAAAAAAGTTTGGAGCCGATCCGGACTGAAATTTTCTGTTCCGAATCCCGAATACTGGAATTCACTGCGGGTAGCCGATCCGGACTGGATTCATAAGGCAGTCCGGACCGCGGCTAGGGTTTTATAAGAAACAGAAGGGTTTTGATTTCTTTTTACAATAATCTTTTGTTTCCAAGTCTCCAGAGCTTCTCTCTCTAGAAATCAACCAATTTGGAGCCTTTCCAACTAGAGTTCTTCAAATCAAAGTAAGTTTTTATGATCAAAACTTCAGTTTTTCACAGACTTTCTCTATTTTCTCAAAAACGTGAAGGAAATCTTGTAACTTTTTCGTTTGAGGGTTTTTGGTCAAATTTCTTTTGAAATAAGAACTCTGAGTAGATTAGTTTTGATTATATGCTAGGTATTCTCTTGATTAACGAATTTTTAGGCTTCGATTTCTGAAAATTCGGTGTTAGGGAATATAATGAGAATTTTTGAAAATCATGGAATTGATCTATTTTTAAAATTCTTTTTGCAAAACTAATTTGATTCCTAGTCTCTCTACACGATAATGATTGTTTAAGTACAATTTTTCAAATTTTTGAAAATTAACAATTTTTTCGTGTTCTTGAGTCTTTGCTCGCAGGTTTCTCACTTTCAATAGCAACAATGGTGTTCACTTGGATGATTGTTCTTCTTGCTGCTATGGTTCACACGAGAGCAACAAACAAGCCCAAGAGGGCTAAGAAAGCTCGAGAGGACTCGGATTCCGGATCCGAGACCGAGTCCATTGACTGGGATGAGCTTTTGGAGGAAGGCATTGCGCGTGCTGCAACTACTGCTTCAAAGGGGAAAGCCCCTGCTAAAACTTCAAAGGCAAAGCCTCCGCCTACTGCTGCTGAGAAAGAAAAAGCCCCCATGGAGGCGAGTCCGGCCAAAACAAAGAGAGAGAGCGTTGCCAGGAAGTGAGGGAGTGCTCGGGGTATCTCAATTGAGGAGCCACTTGCAAGCCAGCCTCCTCCTCAAGATTTTGTGAGTTCTGAGAGGATCAAGGATTTTGAGAATAGAGAATGCATTGGAGAAAGGCATGTGAATGTCAAAGCTCTCAAGGAGCGATCTGCACTTTTTGGGACTCTTTTTGATCAAATGGGACTTGCACCCATTTGCAACTTTCCGGACAACCTTGGGTATTGTCTACCTCTGGTCAGAATGTTCTATCAGAATTCATCGAAGCTGGTTGATCTTGAGGAAGGACCACGAGAATTTCTCACGTCAGTCAGAAATACTAAAATCAAGATCACACCTCAATTGATTGGAGAGGTGTTAGGAATGAAAGCCCAGGTTGATGGGGCTCATTGGCCATACTTTAAGCAATACAACCTGGAGAGTGGTTGTAAACGGGATTTGTCTACCTGATACTCAGTCGACGGGAAATTCTGTCTTTTCTAAAGAACTTCGACCTGAGTACAGATTTCTGAACTTCATTGTTTGCTACAACATCATACCAAATATGCAAACAAAAGTTCTAAGATGGGACAGGATGTTATTCCTCTATCTCCTTGGAAACTCGGCAGCAGCTATGGGTTCTAACTTCAATATTCCTTTCTTCATCTGGTCAAGGATGGCACGGTATGTGGAACATGCCCATCCCACAGAGCGACTTCCCTTCCCAGTCATAATTATGCAAATTTTGAAGAAATTCAAAGTCGATATCTCATCATCGGCATACATGCATAGTCTGGGAACTATCAATGATACGACCATAGTGAAGTCACTCTCACAAAGACAAGATGGCCCTCCAACACCTCCTCGCAGACAGCGACAATCAACATCAACTGCAGCAGCTTCAACACAACCTGCACCTCCTTCAACTTCAGAGGATGATGCCTCAGTTACCTCTATTTATAGAGAGCAACAACGACTTTCCTCTGAACAGGAACGAATGTCGAATGAATTCATTGAAATGAAGGAAGAAATACGAGAAGTAAAAAAGGAACAGGTTTCTATAAACAAGATTTTGAAAAAGATATTTCAAAAACTCGGTTGTACCAGTTCTGGAGATTCTGAGTAATCTTTATTTTGTTCTAATCTTTTGTTTTGCAGGTTTTTAGTTTTAGTTCTTATATTTTCTTTTTGTACTTTTAACTCTCCTTTCGTTTTGTAATTTTGGCTTAATTTAGTGACAAAAAGGGGGAGAGAGAACAATGATTGATGATTGACAATGGTTACAATGGTTGACAATGGTTACAATGATTTGTGAGAACTTTGAACTTTGAAAGGTAAGTACAACTCAACTTTGGTTTTATATTGTGTTTGAATGCATGCCTCGACTAACTATTCGACTAACTATTTGGGCATGTAATATAACTAACAAGTTGTTGTTGACTAACAAACCTATGACATTTGGATTTTAATGCTTAGAAGATATGTCTATTTCTGATTGTGATCTTATTACATATCTGAGTTCATGAATGTCATGGTGAGTATAAACTCTATCTCTCTGTTTGGTTTTTGAATGTTGAAAATTCTTGAGGTATCTAACGATATTTTTTGTCAAGAATTATTTCTTTTGCAGAGAGTACAGATGTCTAAGTTTAGAGTCTGTTTTAGGAGTTTATCTCTTGTATTCATTTTTATTTGGATCTCAAATGTAAATTTTTGTCGTATGGTGATAGCAACAAAAATACCTTTTTGAATTTTCTTAAGTGGATTTTTGTTTTGTCACGAAACCGCCAAAGGGGGAGATTGTTAAGGAATGTGTTTTGGCGTATTTCGTGAAAATGGTTAAGTCTTGAAGATTGAAGATGAAGAAGTTTGGATCATATACCTCAATCTCAAGAAAGAAGAATTCAAAAGGATCAGGTACGTTTAACTAAATAAATTTGGTGATCCGAATACTTCTTATAGTGTAGAAACACTTGGATGAATTTTTAATTGCATAAAAATCAAAAACTGGACATGTTATATGTTCAGGATCCGGATCAGGTCACTACAGTCCGGACCCCGAACATAGGGTAGTTCATGCGCAAATCCAGTCCGGAACACATTTGTTCAGTCCGGACCCCGAACGTGGATTTTGCAGAAACTGCATGAACAGTCCGGACCGTGGAACTTCAGTCCGGACCCCGAATGTGTGTTTTTCTGGAAAAAGTCTGTTTAGCTACGACAGTCCGGATCACAGTATTCCAGTCCGGACCGTCGTCCTGAAAAATTCCAGATAAGGTTAGTTTTTGATTCTTATCCTCTTCCAATGGTTTCTAACCTATAAATAAACCATACGATTCATTTTCTAGGGCAGATCCGTGTAATCTGAAAAAAGAAAAAAATCCACATATAGAGAAGAAAGAAAATAACTAGATTAATTCTATGTTTCTTCATCTATATTAATTAATTTGATTCTAGGATTTCAAACTCAGATTTTGAGTAGAATCAAATTAATGAATACTTAGATGGTATTTCCGATCTATCTTTAATCTAAGTATTCGGCGGATCATCACCACCCAAAAAATAACGATTTTTTCCAAAATCGGCGCGTGGACTCGCGTAGCCTTGTGGATTCAAGGTGCTACTGCTCTCGTGGATTCGGAGCGAGGTACGTTCGTGAATTCGAGACGTGCTACTGGGTGAAGGCCGTGGATTCGGTCAGACGTCGTGGATTCGACGTTGGACGCCATGGATTCGGCGTTGAACGCAAATCGTGGATTCGAGGAGCGTTGCGGAGCGAGCGGAGAAGATCTACTAGGAGCATATGGAAAAAGGTCGAGTCGTCTGTGAGTGCGTTACATCACCTTTGTATGTGTTATAATTCTAGTGGATTTCACCGTGTTATCGGTCCCGTGGTTTTTTACTCCTGGTTTTGGAGTTTTTCCACGTAAAATCTTGCGTGTTGTTTATTCATTTCCGCATTGGATTTTATTGCGCAAAGATTTTTGAGTGTTTACTGTTTACACCTATTCACCCCCCTCTAGATGTTTTTTCCCCTATTTAGATCCATATTAGACATAACCCAACAATTTCCTTATACTGTGGTTAGTTAAACTGTGATTCTTTTTGTGGTTTTCTGATGGATGTTGGAATGAGGATTTCTTGTCTAAAATTGGTGAATGTTAGGATGTGTAATTGCGGCATGTTTTCCAATCCAAACCTGGTTTCAAAAGTGTTTTCAAAGCGGGTGCCGTGTGGGCACCGATTTTAAAACACGTGGATTTATCCTTTCAAGTTAATAGCCGCTCAAAAGAGTTTGCGAAAACGTTTTGGAAAAACTGGGTGTCGAGTGGGCACCGATTTTAAAACCTCTGGGTTTATGCTATAGTCTGTATGCGATAGCGGTGAATGTAAGACTATCTGCATTCTCTCCTCTTTCTCTGTGATGGTTGGAATGGTTAAAGTGATGATTGTCGTATTGGGAACGCCGTGCATATACAAAGGAGACTCTGCCCGTTTGGGGGAGTGAATTTGTATATGCGGCGGGTCTGGTGCGCACCGGAGGCAATGTTCACTTAAATAGAAAAAAAAAATTGGACACATTTTTTCGCTCTTTTAGAACCTCTGGGGCGTGACATCTACTCTCTCTCAGAGGATGACTGGAAGGGATCTATCTCGCGACTCCCTTACCTCGGTGTAAAGGAGCAGGATCAGCAACTGGAGCAGCAGGAACCGGAGCAGAAGTCCCTTGGGGAAAAGACACCACGACGGGTGTGAGAACTACATCCCACAGTAGTTCTCAGTGGGTGCCGCTGTCACGCCCCGGGGTCGAAACTGTGACCCGGGCTCGCCAACAGATCCGCCACCTATGCAAAATCCCGCATAGGCGAAGCGTCTAACCTGCAAAAGATAGTACTATAGCTACGCAAATATCAGAGCGAAAATAAAATGCTGTAAAATAAAATCCAATCACTATACAACATGAAATAAAGTACAATATCCATCTCCTCAAATACAGATAATCATCATACAATCATGTCCTCAGTACAGCATCTCTCAACTCTAAAAGGGAGATAAACTAAAACTATAGTACATCAGTCTCTCCAAATACAAAAGATCCCCTTCCAAAGTAAACAGTAAAAACTAGCTGACAGCTACAAAGAAACTCCAACCAGGGGATACAGCTACACTCCTCGGGCGGTAAGGATCTAGCTCGTGACTCCCTCGCCTCGAACAACGACCGAAGGATCAGCAACGCCCGCAGAAGACTCTGCAAAACAGGAGGAAGAAAAGAGGGAAACAACAATGGGGGTGAGAACGACTAGTAAACCAGTAGCCTCCCCCTGTGGGTAAAGCCTCAAACTCCGGTGTACCCACTAAGTCTACCAGAGACAAGAAAAGGAATGAGTGGTAAAGCTATAAACAGAACTGCTGAATAAAGGGAAACCACCACTAGCATGCTTCTAAATGCAATACCGAAAGAAATGACTGTATGAATGCATCAGGAAACAGTATCTGACCAAATAAACCCAATCTAGTCACCAGTAAAACTGGTACTGCCTGCTCTGCCATCACTCACAACTATCCAACTGACCGGCACCCGTCACGGTCAAAAGCCTACTCCGGAGTGGCACTCGAGGGGAGCGACCCACATAAGTAAAGTATCTCTGTATCAAGCATCTCTGTAACCAATGTCTCACAATAGCAGGACTGGATCAAGACTATAATCAAAGTGGAAAACTCCATCCACTAATGAAACCCCGACCTGATGCAATAGTACTCAATAAGTGGGAAAAACCCCATCCACTAGAGAGATCTGATGCCCAATCTGATGCAATAGTAAATATCCGGTCAACCGTCCAATGTCCGCGGTCGCCGCAACACCCCACAAGACCCAAAACCTGATAAGGTAATCAACATCTGGCTAACCGCCGAATGTCCGCAGTCACCACAATAACCCACAACCCACAATCGGGTAAAGTGATCAATATCCGGTCAACCGCCTACTGTCCGCGGTCGCCGCGATAACCCACAAATCTAACATCAAGTACACCCTGTCTCCGACCCTAAGGTCCCGGCTACACTATCCCAAACCTCTGCTAGAACCCGAGCAACATGACTCGAAAGTCTAAATAAGAAGGAGAAAGGAAACAATCATGGTTTCTCCTAAGTCAAATCCCAATATGATAGTGTAGCAATAAAATAGTGGCCTATCTAGATGTCCAAACAAGCATGCAAAAGTCCTCATGCAAGATGAAAGAGAGAATATCAAATAACAGTTCCACATGTGTAACAAATAATAAATCCACATAAATATAACCATCATGCTAAAATCATCAGTCAACTACACATGTATATAATCCCTGATCCATAATAAATCCCAAAGTGGTACCCGCACATAGATATGTCATCATTGTTGGGTTGTGAGAAATATGGATCTAAATAGGGGAAAAACACCTAGAGGGGGGTGAATAGGTGTAAACAATAAACACTCAAAAAATCATTACGCAATAAAACCCAATGCGGAAAAAATAAATGAACACGCAAGATTTTTACGTGGAAAAACTCCAAACCGGAGTAAAAAAAACCACGGGACCGATAACACGGTGAAATCCACTAGAATTAACACACGTACAAGGTGATATAACGTACTCACAGACGACTCAACCTTTTACCATACGCTCCTAGTAGATCTTCTCCGCTCGCTCCACGACGCTTCTCGAATCCACGATCTGCGCCCAACGCTGAATCCACAGCGTTCAACGTCGAGTCCACGACGTCCGACCGAATCCACAGTCTTCACCCAGTAGCACGCTTCGAATCCACGAACATACCTCGCTCCGAATCCACGAGAGCGGTTGCACCTTGAATCCACAAGGCCACGCGAGTCCACGCGCCGATTTAGGGTAAATCGTTGTTTTTGGGTGGTGATGATCCGCCGAATACTTAAATTAAAAATAGATAGGAAATACCATCTAAGTATTCATTAATTTGATTCTACTCAAAATCTGAGTTTGGAAAACCTAGAATCAAATTAATCAATATAGATGAAGAAACATAGAATAAATCTATTGATTTCCTTTCTTCTCTATATGTGGATTTTTCTTCTTTCGGTCGTATTTTTCTATTATATTCGGATGCCCTAGAAAATGAATAAAGGGTCTATTTATAGGTTAGAAACCATTGGAAGAAGATAAGGATCAAAAACAGCCTTTTCTGGAAATTTACGGACGGCGATCCGGATCGGATTTGGCGATCCGGATTGCAGTAGCAAGAAAGACGGTTTCCAGAAAAACAATAGTTCGGGATCCGGATCGAAGTTCCCGATCCGGATCGTTCATACAGTTTCACCAAACACCAACGTTCGGGATCCGGATTGCAAAGCCTGATCCGGATCGTTCAAATACAAAGGTAAAACTAGTGTTCGGAATCCGGATCAAAGGATGCTGCGATCCGGATTGAACCAGTGTATGAACGAACACCCTTCGGGATCCGGATTGGAAATTCTGATCCGGATCCTGAACATGTCCCATGTCCAGTTTTTGATGTTTATGCAATTAAAAATTCTTCCAGGTGTTTCTACACTATAAGAAGTATTCGGATCATCAAAAATCTTTAGTTAAACATACCTGATCCTTTTGAATTCTTCTTTCTTGAGATTGAGGTATATGATCCAAACTTTCTCATCTTCAATCTTCAAGACTTAATACTTTCACGAAATACGCCAACTCAAATTCCGTAACAATCTCCCCCTTTGGCGGTTTCGTGACAAAACACAAATCCACTAAAGAAAATTCAAAATGGATATTTTTGTTGCTATCACCATACAACAAAAATTTACAAAGGAGATCCAAAAATTAAAAACATGAGATAAACTCCTAAAACAGACTCTAGACTTAGACATCTGTACTCTCTGCAAAAGAAATCATTCTTGACAAAAAGATCGTTAGATACCTCAAGAATATTAGCATACAAAACCAAGCAGAGATAGAAGTTTATACTCATCATGACATTTAGTAATTCAGATATGTAATAAGATCATAATCAAACATTGACATATCTTCTAAGCAATAAGATTCCAAATGTCATAACTTGCTTTGTTAGTAATCAAGCAACTTGTTAGTAATAATACATGTTCAAATAGTTAGTCGAATAGTTAGTGGGGACATGCAACAAATCACAAAATAAAAACCAAAAGTTGTAATACTTACCTTCCACCAAAGTCAAAGTTTGAGTTCATTCAAAGTTCTCACACAAGTTTTCTCTACTCTCTCCCCCTTTTTGTCACAAACAAAGCCAATAATTACAAAAAAAAGGAGAGTTTAAAAGGTTTAAGACAAAGCAAGAAACTTGAGAGTTGAAGGAAATAAAACAAACCAAGAACGTAAAAACCTGCAAAAGAAAAGATTAGACAAAAAATTTTTATGCAGAATCGTCAGAGCTGATACACCCAGCTTCTGAAACATTTTCTTGATTTGTTTGTTCATAGAAGCTTGTTCTTTCTTAACTTCTCTGACTTCTTTCTTGACTTCTTTAAGATCCTCTTTCATTTCAGCGAACTCAATAGACATGCGTTCTGCTCGTTCGAGAGTCGCTGTTGTTCTTTAAAGATAGAGCTGACTGAAGCATCATCATCAGAAGTTGATGGAGGTGCTTGCTGTGTAGGTGGAACAGGAGGTGTAGAAGTAGTTGCTTGTGGTCGAGCTCTTTGTCGGATTGGAGGAGATGGAGGATCATCTTGTTTCGTCGATAGAGACTTCACAATTGTGTCTCATTGATTGTGCCCAAACTGTACATATATGAGCTCGCGCTTGTATCGACTTTAAACTTTCTAAGGATGCGCATAATTATCATTGGATAGGGTAGTCTCTCTGTGGGGTGAGAATGTTCCACATACCGCGCCATCCTTGACCAAATGAGATAAGGAATATTCAAGTTTGCTCCCATCGATGCGGCTGGGTTTCCAAGAAGATAAAGGAATAACATCCTGTCCCATCGAAGAACCTTCGTATTCATGTTGGGAAGAATGTTGTAGCAGACAATGAAGTTTATATACCGATACTCCGGTCGAAGCTCTTTTGAGAAAACAGAATTTCCGTCTGACAAAGTATCCGGAAGACAAATTCCATTTACAAACCACTCTCCAGGAGTTGTCGTTGAAGCTTTGAGTTTTCAGGTAATGGAGTCCATCACTTCTGGCTTTCATTCCTAGCACTTCTCCAATCAATTGGGGTGTGACTTTGATCTTGATGTTTTTAACCAAAGTGTGAAATTCTCGACGTCCTTGATCTTGATCAACTAGACTTGAACCGTTCTGATAAAACATACGTACTGAGTGAGGACAATACTCAGTAGTCTCAGGGAAGTTGCATAGGGAGCAAGACCGCCTGGTCAAACAAAGTCCCAAAGAATGTAGATCGTTCCTTCTGTTGGGTTAATAATGTAATATGGATCTAAAATAGGGAAAAAAAACCACCTAGAGGGGGGGTGAATAGGTTAAACAATAAACACAACCAAAATCGTTGCGTAAAAAATAACCCGGCGGAAAATAAATAACACGACAGATTTTACGTGGAAAACTCCAATCCAGGAGTAAAAAACCACGGGACCGATCACACGGGTGAAATCTACTAAGATTAAAACACGTACAAGGTGATATAACGCACACCCACACTACTCAACCTTTTCCATACGCTCCGGTAGTCTTCGCCGCTCGCTCCTCAGCGTAC
>JAQOTM010001728.1:0-28872 GCA_029168755.2 Tillandsia fasciculata
AATCAATCAGAGTACTAAACGACGTACTAAGGATAATACTAAATTTACTTTTACAATACTGCACAAATTACAACTCATTTTCCCAAATTACAAAATCTTTCAACTTTAAATTCTTTAGCTAAGTTCACGGCTGTCCAGGGTCGAACATCTATCTCGATACCTCGCCAATTCGTCCCGACATCTCAACACCCGCTTGACCTGAAAAACAGTCACCCGAGGGTGTGAGACACACCGGAGTGTATCCCAGTGGGCACGACGAGCCGAGAAATAGCAGATCGTACCTACTGGTATACAATACTAGAGGATAGTAATAATCAGGGGGTTAGAATAATCAGATAGGCAACATAGAGATCAACAACTATAGATAATCATCAGGGAGGTAACATGGAAATCAAATAGTCATTATGGAGATCACAGTTAGGATAAGCAGATATATAATCATGGAACTGTACTTAATAGGCATAGATCAGGCAGATAGCAGATATAATGTAATCAAAGAAAAGCAGGCTCAAAGAGATTAAGTTAGGCTAAGCAGATATATAATCATGGAATTGTACTTAATTCAACTTAGAAAATCTTGACAGGAATGAAATGAATCAAGCATGCTGGATGATTGTATAGGCAAGTATCAAACAATGAATGTTCTCAAACTGAAATCAGGAATCATAAGATAAGACGAAAGCAAACTACAAGCAACTTATGCATCAAATGAATGATATATCAAATTACCCAATTACCAGTCACCATATTGGTTCCACAAAACCCTCAGGCGAATTTGCCCATCTGGCACCACAAGCCACCTTTGGTTCCACAAAACCCTCAGGCGCAATTTCCCCCCCACAAGGGGTCACGGGTTGCTACTGCTAACCACTTTACCGGTAAAGAACATCTACACGGGTCATGACTCCGCTGATGTTCGTGAAGTACAACGGTGCGGGCGATCAAATGCAAATGCTCAAACTCACGGTCCACTGACCGGGTAATCGGCAACAAGCCGGGAAATCCCCACTGGGATGCAATAGCAAAATCAACTGAATCTCAACTCATATGCAAGATCAAAGGCAAATCTCAACTCAACATAAGATCAAAAGCAAATCTCAACTCAATCAGGCAGACCAACCAAACATACAAAACTGAACACATATTTTTTTTTTTTGAGAAAACTATTTTGAAAAGTCCAAACCTCAAAGAGCGTTGCCCTCGTCCTATCAAACAAGAACAGACTCAGGCGACACTACGAAGCTTGGGTTTCCAAACCTCGCAGAGCAATTGCCTTTGTCCTATCAAACAAGAACAGACTCCGGCGACCCTACGAAGCTCGGTAAAACTTTGGTTGATTAAAATTATATGTTCAGCAGTGTAATATTTGATCATCAGGAAGCAAGCTCAACATCTATTAACCAACGAATGCAAATGCGGAATATAATCAAAAATCTCTAAAACATAGATCAGGATGTAACACCAGCCAATCACGAAAGCAAAGCGGAATATAATCAACAGCCACTATGAAATAGAACCAGGTTTAGCAACTACAGACCAAGTCATACTGTCCAAACACATGCAGTTTTAAGAAAAAAAATCATTAAAACAGGTTTTGGGTTCAAACCTCGCAGAGCAGTGCCCTTGTCCTATCAAACAAGAACAGACGCAGGCGACCCTGCGAAGCTTGGGTAAAAACGTTATTTAAATAAAATATACATGTGTTCAGCAGTACAAGCTCAGCGACAAAGATCAACAAGCACAAGTATGTCCAATCAGGCATGGCAAAAATCCAGATAACCATAGGAGCAACTGGGAAACGGCTAAAGATCATGCAGGGCAATCAAGTATAGACAGAGACTATAGATCAAGCATAATTGATCGAAAGGAATGGCAGGCTCAAGCATTAATAGATCAATATAATAATCAAGCATAGGAGTGCAACTACTGATCAATCAGTCAAAGCAATATATATCACGATCAAAGGCAGACAGGCTCAATTATAACCTAGATTAACAAAAACAGGAGTCCAACCAATACCGTACACCGAGGGCCGAAATGATAAAGCCCGGACCGAAGATAACCCACCTGTCAAAGCGCAGGCGAACAGACCGTATCTGACTAACTCGAAGATCAGAACTACTAGAACACCTGAATCAAATTATATTATTCAGAAATCAGTTTACTAACCAGTATACGATGTGATTTTTGCAACTAGACCCCTAGGGTTTTCAAATTCTCACTTTTAGTGCCAATTTGGGCACTGTTTTTGCCCGTTCTTTCAACTAGAAATTTATTTTGACGAACCGTCACTTCCAGCAGGTGACATTTGTCTTGCTGAACACCGTGCTCACCAATTTGTGACAGCACGGAAACCCGAGGCAAACTTCGGGCCATAAAATTCCTCTCTAACATAGCCAAAATGCATTTTTGTTTCTCCGGCTCTTCAAACCCAAAATCTAACGCGAGCACCGCGTCCAGTGACCCCAAATTAGCCAGGAATACACTGTCGCGGTTTCGCTAAGGGCCCGGAACTTAGTTTTGTTTCAACATTTCTTTAAAAGGTTGATTAAGCTATAACTTTAATTCTAAACTTCAAACAGCAAAAGTTTATATATCAAAGTTGATCTTAACCCTGCTAGGACCACTGTGCTCACCCTGGTTGGAACCCAGGTGTGCTGGTTCAAGCAGAACCCATGCCATGTTTACTTAAAGATTCTCATTGCTCAAATTTTAAATCCACACAGATCTAATTGATCTGACGTGAGCATCAAGCTCAGGGGGCAATTTAGAGCAACTTTTATATTTAACTCGAAAGCTAATTCCAATTATTTCTTCATTGAGGCATTTATACAAACAGTTGGTGTGCACTATTCTTTAACAAGCATACAACCCATTCCCAGAATTTGTTCTCTGCAATCACTGAACCAGAGGCATTCTAACATGGATGGAAATGTTCATGGGAGTCTACTCTTCATCTTCTGCAAGCTCGGGCCTCAACGGCAACCCCAGTTGGTCGGAAACCGAGGTTGAAGAAAGGCTTCAAACCTTGAAATTCGTGACCAACCAACCAGGAGCTCTGGGCCACAACCAATTGCACCAACAGGTGCAAAAATTCCTTATGAACTTACCTGGACCCATGCACGGCGACAAGGCACGGCGGCGGCGCGGCGGAGCCAAGCTCGGATTGGAGCTTCCTCACCAACAATGGCAACTTTTCAATCTTCGGGTTTTAGGTGCAAATGACAGCACCAATAGCTTCCTACCAAGCTTTTAGGAAGGTCTAGGCCAGACCCCGCCGTCGGAGGTCGCCGGATGGCCGGCCGCCATTAATGGTCTCGAGCTCGGGCCTATCCATGGCATCTTGACTTTCAAGATGCATGGAAGCCATGCAATGGCATGGATGGACTCCCCTCTGTCCCATGAGCATTTCTGGGCATGTGGCCGGCGGCGGAGGGGCTCGCCGGCGCCGGAGCTGTGAGCTCGGCCAATAGCATAAAACCGATAATTTTAGGGCATCAATTTTCTTTCTAAATACTTAACCATATTCAATGAAACTTTGCAGATTTTATCTACATGTCCTACAGTCCACGCACACCAAATTTGAACCATTTTGGTCAAATGGTTGCGGAGTTCTCTTGAGGCGGAGCTAGGTTAGGTTTCCGGCGACCCATTGCGGCCGCCGGCCAACCGTGCTGCATGGGGGCTCTGGGACTTGTTGGGATGATGCTTAGGGCCTAGGAAACCGACTGCACGTGGTCTAGGGGGCTAACATGCAATAGTTTGAAACCCTTACCTTGGCCGAGCTCGGGGAAGAAGGAAAGAAGCCGGACTTGGTCCCCTCTCCACGCACGGCCACGGCTAGTTCTAGCAAGGTTCAACAGGTACCAAGAAAACTCCAGGGCACTTCCAAAACCTCTCTCGATCAAGTTTGGTCCAATCTTCTCCCACTTCTCCTTCTCTCACACTCTCTCGGTTTGTTTCCAAAGGTGGTTGTTCAAGGGTTGTCCAAGGCTTCGGGACTAGGTTTTAGGGAATGCAGAGGGTGGGTTGGCCGCTTGGAAATCCCCTCCACACAACCCCTCGGGTGCATGGATCAAGGAAGACCAAGAGGCAACATTTAATACTTGATTCCCCTTTTGCAAAAAGCTCTAACCCTGTTCACACCAATCCTAATGCTCCGAGACCTTTGCTGTAGGCGTAATTTGCATCTAAGTCCTTATAGTTTAAGTCCCATAATTATTAATACATAAAATACTAGGGTTCCTTACAATTTAGTCCATTTTTAGGAATTTTTCACGCATTTCGAGACAATCCGCTCATCGTTTTGCGAAACGGACTTCGCCACGATGTCCGGCTCGTCGAGACCTGTCAGGTAGCGTATTTGTTTGATGTGTTTGACGCTCAGATTAAATCTCGGGCCATAAAGTTTGTCGAAATGCGGTATATTGCACGCATCCCGATGCACCCGGGTCGCCAAACGCGAAATCCGTCTGTGCCATCGCGTTCAGAACGTCGAAATTAGTTAGGTTTGACTACTTATACCGCTAAATTAGGGGTCCGGATAGTAAATTGACCAACGTTGGTTCAAGGGACAATTAAATTCCAGGGTTACTGTAGATGAACAGTAAGTGACTTAAGTCACTGTGCGCATAGGGCACTGTTCCATTGGTCGCAGCCCTTTGTCTCCTTCTTCTTTGAATTCTGGAAGATCCGACCGTCAGATCAAAAAGTGCTGAATATGAAACTTGATCAGTTCGACGAGACGATCGCAACGGTCAACTCGGATCTCCAAGATCATGCCCGGATTGGGAATTAGCCCTTTTACCTCGTAATTTGTGCAACTTGCACCCCAGCAATTGATCAAATAGATCAAATTAGAATCATTAGAATCTAACTCCGGCTAAAAATTCATCTTTTATTTTATTTATTAAAAATAAAATATTCGGATTACTACATCACTCCCACCTAACAAGAAGTTTCGTCCCCGAAACTTAATTCAACTAAACGCTGATTAGCCACTAATAGTTTCAATATAGTTATTTCTGATCACGAGATTTCAACCATTCCAAGGCTACTACTTTGGACCCAATCTAATATACCCCATCACAGGGAAGAGTATTTCTCGGTTCTTTCGTAAGTACGTTGTCTGCAGCCAACGTGCTTACCAAAAGAAAGGCGAAATACCATAGATCTGTCTCCAACGACTGGTTGGGGACACAACTTACACCTGAAGGTACATCACATACCTTCCCATACAGTTTCTATGCTGATATCATAACCCCTACCAAAAGTTACTATATCCCCGAGGTCATGAATGCTAACTCTCGAAAAGCTGAAGCCATATTTCAGTGTTTACCAATTACAACACGGTGGTCTATCTTTTAGTCTCTGACACCTGTAACTGATCTGAGCCTTTTGGCCCTACTGAAACTTCAAGCCCACGGTCAAAACCATGACCGCGGCTAATCCTGAAAAGTGAACACGCAACACTTCAAAGTTCTCAACTTACTGTACCAAAACCCTGCGCTCTCACGTGACACGAGTCATCCTAGGGTTCGTTCCTAGCCAAACCTAGACACTTGCGTTCCCTATTGCTCTGATACCATCTAATCTGTCACGCCCCGAGTTTAAAAACCAGCGTCTAAATTTTTTTTTTTTTTTTTTTTTAAAATCAGAGTTGCAAAACAGCCAGGGCAATGACAGACCGCCACATATATAGAAGAGTCCCAATCCCATTGGGGATTGAGCATTTTCTATATATGCACGGCTAGCTTGGCAATCAATCAGAGTACTAACGACGTACTAAGGATAATACTAAATTTACTTTTACAATACTGCACAAATTACAACTCATTTTCCCAAATTACAAAATCTTTCAACTTTAAATTCTTTAGCTAAGTTCACGGCTGTCCAGGGTCGAACATCTATCTCGATACCTCGCCAATTCGTCCCGACATCTCAACACCCGCTTGACCTGAAAAACAGTCACCCGAGGGTGTGAGACACACCGGAGTGTATCCCAGTGGGCACGACGAGCCGAGAAATAGCAGATCGTACCTACTGGTATACAATACTAGAGGATAGTAATAATCAGGGGGTTAGAATAATCAGATAGGCAACATAGAGATCAACAACTATAGATAATCATCAGGGAGGTAACATGGAAATCAAATAGTCATTATGGAGATCACAGTTAGGATAAGCAGATATATAATCATGGAACTGTACTTAATAGGCATAGATCAGGCAGATAGCAGATATAATGTAATCAAAGAAAAGCAGGCTCAAAGAGATTAAGTTAGGCTAAGCAGATATATAATCATGGAATTGTACTTAATTCAACTTAGAAAATCTTGACAGGAATGAAATGAATCAAGCATGCTGGATGATTGTATAGGCAAGTATCAAACAATGAATGTTCTCAAACTGAAATCAGGAATCATAAGATAAGACGAAAGCAAACTACAAGCAACTTATGCATCAAATGAATGATATATCAAATTACCCAATTACCAGTCACCATATTGGTTCCACAAAACCCTCAGGCGAATTTGCCCATCTGGCACCACAAGCCACCTTTGGTTCCACAAAACCCTCAGGCGCAATTTCCCCCCCACAAGGGGTCACGGGTTGCTACTGCTAACCACTTTACCGGTAAAGAACATCTACACGGGTCATGACTCCGCTGATGTTCGTGAAGTACAACGGTGCGGGCGATCAAATGCAAATGCTCAAACTCACGGTCCACTGACCGGGTAATCGGCAACAAGCCGGGAAATCCCCACTGGGATGCAATAGCAAAATCAACTGAATCTCAACTCATATGCAAGATCAAAGGCAAATCTCAACTCAACATAAGATCAAAAGCAAATCTCAACTCAATCAGGCAGACCAACCAAACATACAAAACTGAACACATATTTTTTTTTTTTTGAGAAAACTATTTTGAAAAGTCCAAACCTCAAAGAGCGTTGCCCTCGTCCTATCAAACAAGAACAGACTCAGGCGACACTACGAAGCTTGGGTTTCCAAACCTCGCAGAGCAATTGCCTTTGTCCTATCAAACAAGAACAGACTCCGGCGACCCTACGAAGCTCGGTAAAACTTTGGTTGATTAAAATTATATGTTCAGCAGTGTAATATTTGATCATCAGGAAGCAAGCTCAACATCTATTAACCAACGAATGCAAATGCGGAATATAATCAAAAATCTCTAAAACATAGATCAGGATGTAACACCAGCCAATCACGAAAGCAAAGCGGAATATAATCAACAGCCACTATGAAATAGAACCAGGTTTAGCAACTACAGACCAAGTCATACTGTCCAAACACATGCAGTTTTAAGAAAAAAAATCATTAAAACAGGTTTTGGGTTCAAACCTCGCAGAGCAGTGCCCTTGTCCTATCAAACAAGAACAGACGCAGGCGACCCTGCGAAGCTTGGGTAAAAACGTTATTTAAATAAAATATACATGTGTTCAGCAGTACAAGCTCAGCGACAAAGATCAACAAGCACAAGTATGTCCAATCAGGCATGGCAAAAATCCAGATAACCATAGGAGCAACTGGGAAACGGCTAAAGATCATGCAGGGCAATCAAGTATAGACAGAGACTATAGATCAAGCATAATTGATCGAAAGGAATGGCAGGCTCAAGCATTAATAGATCAATATAATAATCAAGCATAGGAGTGCAACTACTGATCAATCAGTCAAAGCAATATATATCACGATCAAAGGCAGACAGGCTCAATTATAACCTAGATTAACAAAAACAGGAGTCCAACCAATACCGTACACCGAGGGCCGAAATGATAAAGCCCGGACCGAAGATAACCCACCTGTCAAAGCGCAGGCGAACAGACCGTATCTGACTAACTCGAAGATCAGAACTACTAGAACACCTGAATCAAATTATATTATTCAGAAATCAGTTTACTAACCAGTATACGATGTGATTTTTGCAACTAGACCCCTAGGGTTTTCAAATTCTCACTTTTAGTGCCAATTTGGGCACTGTTTTTGCCCGTTCTTTCAACTAGAAATTTATTTTGACGAACCGTCACTTCCAGCAGGTGACATTTGTCTTGCTGAACACCGTGCTCACCAATTTGTGACAGCACGGAAACCCGAGGCAAACTTCGGGCCATAAAATTCCTCTCTAACATAGCCAAAATGCATTTTTGTTTCTCCGGCTCTTCAAACCCAAAATCTAACGCGAGCACCGCGTCCAGTGACCCCAAATTAGCCAGGAATACACTGTCGCGGTTTCGCTAAGGGCCCGGAACTTAGTTTTGTTTCAACATTTCTTTAAAAGGTTGATTAAGCTATAACTTTAATTCTAAACTTCAAACAGCAAAAGTTTATATATCAAAGTTGATCTTAACCCTGCTAGGACCACTGTGCTCACCCTGGTTGGAACCCAGGTGTGCTGGTTCAAGCAGAACCCATGCCATGTTTACTTAAAGATTCTCATTGCTCAAATTTTAAATCCACACAGATCTAATTGATCTGACGTGAGCATCAAGCTCAGGGGGCAATTTAGAGCAACTTTTATATTTAACTCGAAAGCTAATTCCAATTATTTCTTCATTGAGGCATTTATACAAACAGTTGGTGTGCACTATTCTTTAACAAGCATACAACCCATTCCCAGAATTTGTTCTCTGCAATCACTGAACCAGAGGCATTCTAACATGGATGGAAATGTTCATGGGAGTCTACTCTTCATCTTCTGCAAGCTCGGGCCTCAACGGCAACCCCAGTTGGTCGGAAACCGAGGTTGAAGAAAGGCTTCAAACCTTGAAATTCGTGACCAACCAACCAGGAGCTCTGGGCCACAACCAATTGCACCAACAGGTGCAAAAATTCCTTATGAACTTACCTGGACCCATGCACGGCGACAAGGCACGGCGGCGGCGCGGCGGAGCCAAGCTCGGATTGGAGCTTCCTCACCAACAATGGCAACTTTTCAATCTTCGGGTTTTAGGTGCAAATGACAGCACCAATAGCTTCCTACCAAGCTTTTAGGAAGGTCTAGGCCAGACCCCGCCGTCGGAGGTCGCCGGATGGCCGGCCGCCATTAATGGTCTCGAGCTCGGGCCTATCCATGGCATCTTGACTTTCAAGATGCATGGAAGCCATGCAATGGCATGGATGGACTCCCCTCTGTCCCATGAGCATTTCTGGGCATGTGGCCGGCGGCGGAGGGGCTCGCCGGCGCCGGAGCTGTGAGCTCGGCCAATAGCATAAAACCGATAATTTTAGGGCATCAATTTTCTTTCTAAATACTTAACCATATTCAATGAAACTTTGCAGATTTTATCTACATGTCCTACAGTCCACGCACACCAAATTTGAACCATTTTGGTCAAATGGTTGCGGAGTTCTCTTGAGGCGGAGCTAGGTTAGGTTTCCGGCGACCCATTGCGGCCGCCGGCCAACCGTGCTGCATGGGGGCTCTGGGACTTGTTGGGATGATGCTTAGGGCCTAGGAAACCGACTGCACGTGGTCTAGGGGGCTAACATGCAATAGTTTGAAACCCTTACCTTGGCCGAGCTCGGGGAAGAAGGAAAGAAGCCGGACTTGGTCCCCTCTCCACGCACGGCCACGGCTAGTTCTAGCAAGGTTCAACAGGTACCAAGAAAACTCCAGGGCACTTCCAAAACCTCTCTCGATCAAGTTTGGTCCAATCTTCTCCCACTTCTCCTTCTCTCACACTCTCTCGGTTTGTTTCCAAAGGTGGTTGTTCAAGGGTTGTCCAAGGCTTCGGGACTAGGTTTTAGGGAATGCAGAGGGTGGGTTGGCCGCTTGGAAATCCCCTCCACACAACCCCTCGGGTGCATGGATCAAGGAAGACCAAGAGGCAACATTTAATACTTGATTCCCCTTTTGCAAAAAGCTCTAACCCTGTTCACACCAATCCTAATGCTCCGAGACCTTTGCTGTAGGCGTAATTTGCATCTAAGTCCTTATAGTTTAAGTCCCATAATTATTAATACATAAAATACTAGGGTTCCTTACAATTTAGTCCATTTTTAGGAATTTTTCACGCATTTCGAGACAATCCGCTCATCGTTTTGCGAAACGGACTTCGCCACGATGTCCGGCTCGTCGAGACCTGTCAGGTAGCGTATTTGTTTGATGTGTTTGACGCTCAGATTAAATCTCGGGCCATAAAGTTTGTCGAAATGCGGTATATTGCACGCATCCCGATGCACCCGGGTCGCCAAACGCGAAATCCGTCTGTGCCATCGCGTTCAGAATGTCGAAATTAGTTAGGTTTGACTACTTATACCGCTAAATTAGGGGTCCGGATAGTAAATTGACCAACGTTGGTTCAAGGGACAATTAAATTCCAGGGTTACTGTAGATGAACAGTAAGTGACTTAAGTCACTGTGCGCATAGGGCACTGTTCCATTGGTCGCAGCCCTTTGTCTCCTTCTTCTTTGAATTCTGGAAGATCCGACCGTCAGATCAAAAAGTGCTGAATATGAAACTTGATCAGTTCGACGAGACGATCGCAACGGTCAACTCGGATCTCCAAGATCATGCCCGGATTGGGAATTAGCCCTTTTACCTCGTAATTTGTGCAACTTGCACCCCAGCAATTGATCAAATAGATCAAATTAGAATCATTAGAATCTAACTCCGGCTAAAAATTCATCTTTTATTTTATTTATTAAAAATAAAATATTCGGATTACTACAATAAATTTAAATCTTTCATTCAATAACTAATGCGGAAATGAAAGCATACAGAGTGAACCATAAATAAATTATTACACTTTACATTTTGAACTTGCAAATAAATTATTACATTTTCTTTACATAATTCCTCACCATACAAGGTTCACTCAAGAAATATATAGAAAGGGATACCTCTGCTAGACCCTCTAGGTCACTATGCTGCTGGGCCCTTGCCCCTGTCGTATGCCTCGCTGTCGTCTGCATCTGATCTGTCTCGACCGCTGCATCCATTCCCGAACCTGTGGGGGGGGATCACCCAAGGGGTGTGAGAACTTACGAGCGAGTTCCCAGTGGGTTCAACCACCGAGAGAAAGTGTCCTACACCACTTGGTCCAATGGAAGCAATAATAATAGTGTGCTAGGAAACTAAAATCCTCAACATCAATATGCAGCTATGCAATAATATATCACTACACTATCTGTGTACAACCATCGACCCAGCACTACTCTGTCTAGCCACACTAGGCTGCTAAGCACCAACTCGGCCACTATGCCGCTGTATACAGGGTCAACTAACCCGGCCACCTTGGCCACTCTATTTTTCTTTATTCTTTAGATTCTGGTGCTTTAGTTCAAGTTAACCCTCAGAAATTCTTATCCAACGGGCCCAGCCCGGTAGTCCTGCTACCATAAGATAAGATTTCTAAGGTTGCCGATAACACCCGCAAGTGTTACCCCGTCCTACGGAAGAAGCGTCCCGAACGGGTCTCTACCGGGAGAGGGATACTGCCCGTACCTCCAACATGGGCTGGCTTCACCGTAGGTACGCCCGTTTTATCTTTTATATTTTCTTTCTTTTCTTTTTACTTTAGTTCTTAGCCTCTTTGCCTTTGAACACTTGCTTTCCTTTCTTATTCGAGCTTATAGCTCCCTTTTTGCCACTGGCAAATCACTTTCTCTTTTCTTTGAGCATTTAGCTCCTTGCTTTCACTTTTAGCCCTTCGAAAGTACCTCGTCCGACGGGTCACTGCCCAGGGAGTCCTGCTCCACTTGACGAGTCTCAAATTCGAAGGCGCCATTTACATTTTCTTTATGCTTTTAGCCACTTTTAGCTTGCTTTTAATCTTTGCCTTTTTACAACAATTTTTCCTCTTATCCTAGGTCTTGCCATAAGGATAACAGAGAGTCTCCTGGACTCTTAAACATTTCTCTTTATTTCTTTAACTCAAATTGAAGTTAAAGTTATTGTCCATTTGCCCAGACACCCTATGACTCTCTAGGGTTATATTTGTTTAATTCTTTAACCTTGGGATCTTATCCCACTTTCCTGATTCCTCACTGAATCCTAGAGTTAACTTAACTCTACTTTCCTGTTCCACTTTTAACTTAGAGTTACACTGACTCTAATTTCCTGTTCCATATTATCTTAGAGTTACACTGACTCTAATTCCATGTTCCACTGTTATCTTAGAATTACATTGACTCTACTTTTCTGTTTTCCCTTTCATATCTCCACACTTGATCCACCTTTTCCATCCTCCTGATTCCTTACTGAATCCTAGAGTCAACTTGACTCTATTTTCCTGTCTGTGAGTTTAAACTCTTCTAGCTCAACTTAGGTTCCCTTTACCTAAGTCCCATGTCATACTTGTCCTAGAGTTCCATGACTCTATGCTGACCTCTAGTTCACCTTAGGTTTCCTTTACCTAAGTTCCATGTCATACTCATCCTAGAGTTCCTTGACTCTATGTTGAACACTAGTTCTCCTTAGGTTCTCTTTACCTAAGTTCCATGTCATATACAACCTAGAGTTTTCTGACTCTATGTTGATCACTCTATCCAGTGTCCTTAGGTTATCACCTAAGACCATGCCACTCATCCTTCCTAGGATAACTCCTAAGTTGATGTCACTCGTCAAACCCCTAAACTAGGTTTTCTCCTAGTCTTACTACCAACAAGTTCTGTTCCCTTATATCACATGATTCCTAGGGTTGTACCCTAACATGATCACAGTCATCAAGTAATTACTCATTTCTACGCATGCAATTATTTTCATATCCATCATAAAAATAATATTTATCCTCTAAGTCCTTTTTGCACATGAAAATGAATTATCTCCTTTTGGCAACTGACAGTTGCATTTATCATCTGTGTCCATCTACACATACAAATTTATCCCCTATTGTGGATAAATCATAAATATCACTTTTCCTCTAAATCTCTCTACACATGCACATATATCATCTGTTATTGGCAACCAACAGTTGCACTTTTCATCTGTGTTCCTCTAAACATGCAATCTTAATTCATAATTACCTAACGCCTCTAACAGGCTACTATCATGCTTCGAATCGAAAAGCAAAGGAGCAAGGGGAGAGGTCACCCAATTTCGGCAGAATTCCCCACCTTGTAGTGTACCCAATTGCTTGTAGACACTTGCAATTGGTCTCCGCGCGATTCCACTTGTCTCCTCGAGCTTGCACGCAAAACGATGCACTTCTCTCGAGTCTGCACGCAAAACGGTGCACGTCCACCAAACCTGCACGCAAAACGATGCACGTCACTAAAAACCCACACGCAAAACGGTGCGCGTTAAATCAACCGGCACGCAAAACGGTGCACGTACCTCGAATCTGCACGCAAAACGGTGCACGGTCTACCGTAGGGTTGCACGTAAACGGTGCACATTTTTCTAACCCTGTACGAAAAATGATGTATAATATTAGAGAGTGCACGCAAAACGATGCGCGACAACACAACCGACACGCAAAATGATGCACGTACCTCAAATCTGCACGCAAAACGGTGCACGCTTAACTGTAGGGTTGCACGCAAAACGGTGCATATTTTTCTATCCCTGCACGAAAAACGATGTATAATATTATAACTGCACGCAAAACGGTGCGCGATAAAATGATCTGCACGCAAAACGGTGCACGTTTAACTGTAAGGTTGCACGCAAAACGGTGCATATTTTTCTATCACTGCACGAAAAATAATGTATAATATTATAAACTGCACACAAAACGGTGCGCGATAAAATGATCTGCACGCAAAACGGTACAAGTTTAACTGTAAAGTTGCACACAAAATGGTGCACATTTGCTACCCCTGTACGAAAAACGATGTATAATTTTAGAGACTGCACGCAAAACGGTGCGCGATAAAATGATCTGCACGCAAAACGGTGCACGTTTAACTGTAAAGTTGCACACAAAATGGTGCACATTTTTCTACCCCTGCACGAAAAACGATGTATAATTTTAGAGACTGCGCGCAAAACGGTGCGGGTTAGTCCAACCTGCACGCAAAACGGAGCACGTACCTCGGGTTGGCACGCAAAACGGTGCACGTTGCTTTTTCCACATTGCACGCAAATCGGTGTTGTTTTTCGGGTTTGCGCCCAAAACTGTGCATATTTTCTACATCCGCGCGCAAAACGGAGCACGATGCCAGAACCCGTGCGCAAACGGAGCCCTCACGCAAAACGGTGCATACCGTCGTGGTCCGCACGCAAAACGGTGCAGCAAAATACGCTCCCTAACACAGATGAGAGCGAGGGGTTTAAACCAAGGTCAACAAACGTCTCCAAACTGTGCAAAAATACTGTAAAAAAAAAATACGGGACTTACCCGACCGCGCCGCCGCCGCCGAATCACCCCCATCGAAGCCTCGCGCGCTCTACGAGGCCCACGACGCAAAACGACATCACCTACAACCTCCTCCCTCACTCTCCCTCTCACTCGGTTGGAGAAGGAAGGAAAAAGGGAAAAAAAATAGAGGTGCGGGGAGAAAGAAGAAGAAGAAGAAGAAGGAAGAGAGGGTGGGTCCACGGTGCACCGGTCCACGGTGCACCGGCCAATGAGGAGCCACCAGCCCTCGGTCCACAGCACAAAGGCGGTGCACCAGGTCTAGGCGGCGCCCCCCATTGACCCGCTCCACCTGCTACGCTGCCTTGCGCACACGCCAGCTGCGCGCCTTGCGCAGCACGTTGCCGCACCTCGGTCCGCGCGCCGTTGCCTTGAAAATTCGTTTTCGTTCCGTTTTCTATCCGTTTTTATCCGTTTCCGTCCAAATTTGACAGGCACGTTCGTTTCAGCCTAATTAACCACAAAAAATTTAAATTTTCAGTTTGGGCCATTTCTGGGCCACCAAAAGCCTCGCTGTATCTAGAATCGCTGGCGGACCCCGTTCTCGCAATCCGGATATCCTATCAACCCGAAATTTTTACTGTGACCTTAAAACATAATTACGAAGCTCCCAAATTTTCTCAGAATTTTTCGACACTGTTGGCGGAGCCCGTTTCACTATCGGGTATCCGATCAACGCGAAACTTTTTCTGTGATCTTAAAACATATTTACGGGGCTCCCGTAATTTTTTCGGAATTTTCTGACACTGTGAATTTTTCACTAAAAATCTGGGCCCCCTTTCTCAAATAATTTTTAAATGTCTCCATTTTAACCCGATTTGGGCCCAACTCGCGTCCACATATTCTTTATTTCCCTAACTTTCATAACACTAGTATTTCATACCACCTTTATTTATATTTATTTATGTGCCGAAAATTCGGTACATTACAAAAACAGTCTAGGACTGCACACAAGAACTTGAACCACATAGGTACAAAACGGCCTTTGGAACTTTTGCATATGGATTTAATGGGGCCAACTCGTCAACCATCTCTGGGAGGTAAATGGTATATTTTCTTATTGGTTGATGATTATTCTAGATATACTTGGGTAGCATTCTTAAAAGAAAAAGCTGATACCTTTGATTCTTTTCTCGAAATCTGCAATCGTATTATGACTGAAAAGAATGATAGGATTACTCGAGTTAGGAGTGATAGAGGTGGGGAATTCATAAATTCCAAATTCATTGATTTTTGCACTTCTAATGGCATTAAACATGAATTTTCTGCACCTTACACACCTCAACAAAATGGTGTAGTCGAGCGCAAAAACAGGGTCGTACAGGAAATGGCACGTGTTATGCTTCACAGCCGGAACTTACCTTTTTATTTTTGGGCTGAAGCGGTGAACACTGCTGTTTATGTTATTAATCGCGTGTATTTGCGCCCGGGGACATTGAATACACCATATGAACTTTGGTTTTGTAGAAAACCTAACATCAAATATTTTCGTATCTTTGGGAGTCGGTGTTTTATTTTACGTGATCGTGAGAATCTTGGAAAATTTGACTCTCGAAGTGACGAAGGGATTTTCTTAGGTTATTCTACAAACAGCAGAGCATATCGAGTTTTTAACTTAGAATCTAAGACGATCGTAGAATCGATAAATGTTAAGGTAGATGAAGCTTTTCACTTTGAATCTGAAAAATCTACCCTCGATATCTCTCTTGATGATGATACACCTGCTAATGCATCTTCTTCTAACAATTCTTTCGATAATAATGTTGATGCATCTAACGGTTCTTCAAGTTTATCTGATGTGCAGGAATCATCTCGTGTACCTCCGTCTACTCCTCTACCTCAAACGTTACGCATCTCCAAGGATCACCCTGAATCGAACATCATTGGAGATCCACAAGAAGGAGTTAGAACACGGAGACAATTGGTTTGCGGATTTGCATGCTATGTATCTCAAATCGAACCAAGGAATGTTGATGAAGCTCTCCAAGATGACTACTGGATTAAAGCAATGCAGGAAGAGCTCCATCAATTTGAGCGAAACAAAGTCTGGGAATTAACGAAGCCTCCGAAGCAACACAATGTGATAGGTACCAAATGGATCTTCAAGAACAAGAAAAATGAAGAAGGTACTATCATCAGGAACAAAGCAAGGTTAGTTGCTCAAGGCTACTCTCAAGTAGAAGGTATAGACTTTGATGAAACTTTCGCCCCTGTAGCTAGACTCGAGTCCATTCGTATATTGTTTGCGATTGCTTGTCATTTTAAAATCAAATTATTTCAAATGGACGTTAAGAGCGCCTTTTTAAATGGGTTTTTAAATGAGGAAGTTTATGTGGCTCAACCGAAAGGTTTTGTGGATCATAAACTACCTAACCATGTTTTTCGTCTGAAAAAGGCTCTTTACGGTCTGAAACAAGCACCGCGAGCATGGTACGAAAGGTTGACAAAGCACCTTTTGGAAAAGGGCTACACTCGAGGGGGAGCTGACAGGACTCTCTTTGTGAAGCATTATCAAAACAATTTCATAGTTGCTCAAATCTATGTCGATGACATTGTTTTTGGCGCAACAAGAGATAATGATGCTTCTAAATTCGCGGAGACCATGGAAAGCGAATTTGAGATGTCCATGATGGGCGAATTGAATTATTTTCTTGGATTACAAGTTAAACAAAACGATGAAGGAATTCACTTGTGTCAATCCAAGTATGCACTGGAGTTGGTCAAAAAGTTTGATCTTGAAAATTCTAAGGATTTTCCGACTCCAATGGGAACTAGCCATAAGGGACTTGGAAGTGAATCACAAAGTGAGAATGTAGACGAGAAACTGTACCGCAGTATGATTGGAAGTCTACTATATCTCACGGCTAGTCGCCCGGATATATCCTTCAGTGTTGGGATTTGTGCGAGATATCAATCAGCACCGAAGGAGGTTCACCTGAAAGCGGTGAAACGGATCATCCGATATATCAAAGGTACAATCAATTTCGGAATTTGGTATCCTATGGGAACGACTTTGGATATTGTTGGATACTCAGATGCCGATTGGGCTGGATCAGTGGATGACCGGAAAAGCACGAGTGGTGCATGCTTCTATCTTGGCCATTGCCTTGTTGCATGGCACAGTAAAAAGCAGAATGCATAGCACTACGGAATTTGAGTTGGCGTATTTCTGAATTGTTTAAGTCTTGAAGATTGAAGATGAAGAAACTTGGATCATATACCTCAATCTCAAGAAAGAAGAATTCAAAAGGATCAGGTACGTTTAACTAAATAATTTTGATGATCCGAATACTTCTTATAGTGTAGAAACACTTGGAAGAGGTTTTAATTGCATATTCATCAAAAACTGGACATGGGACATGTTCAGGATCCGGATCGTGGACTTTCAATCCGGATCCCGAAAGGTGTTCGTTCATACATTGCTGCAATCCGGATCACAGCTTGGGCAGTCCGGATCCCGAATGGGGTGTTTTGTGAAAATGTATGAACGATCCGGATCGTGGATTATGATCCGGATCCCGAACAGGCGATTTTCTGGAAACTGCATTCTGTGCGTCTGCGATCCGGATCGTGGCTTATGCAATCCGGATCGCCGTCGGTAAAACTTTCCAGAAAAGTTTGTTTTTGATCCGAATATTCTTCCTAGGGTTTCTAACCTATAATATAGCCCTTCTATTTCATTTCTAGGGCATCGGAAAATAGAGCCGTCATTTTCAAATATCATTTTATACGGCCTTAGATCCACATATAGAGAAGAACGGAAATCATTAGATCTATTAATGGTTCTTCATCTATATTGATTAGTTTGATTCTAGGTTTTCATACTCATATCTTGAGTTGAATCAAACTAATGAATACTTAGATGGTATTTCCGATCTACTCTTGATCTAAGTATTCGGCGGATCATCACCACCCAAACAAACAACGATTTACCCCAAAATCGGCGCGTGGACTCGCGTGGCCTTGTGGATTCAAGGTGTTATCGCTTTCGTGGATTCGGAGCGAGGTGCGTTCGTGGATTCGAAGCGTACCATTGGGTGAAGACCGTGGATTCGGTCGGACGTCGTGGACTCGACGTTGGACGCTGTGGATTCAGCGTTGGGCGCGGATCGTGGATTCGAGAAGCGTCGTGGAGCGAGCGGGAAGATACTAGGGGCGTATGGTAAAAGGTTGAGTCGTCTGTGAGTACGTTATATCACCTTGTACGTGTGTTAACTCTAGTGGATTTCGCCGTGTTATCGGTCCCGTGGTTTTTTACTCCGGTTTGGAGTTTTTCCACGTAAAAATCTTGTGTGTTCTTTTATTTTTCCGCATTGGGTTTTATCGCACAATGATTTTTTGAGTGTTTATTGTTTACACCTATTCACCCCCCTCTAGGTGTTTTTTCCCCTATTAGATCCTTATTAACCTAAACCCAACAAGTGGTATCAGAGCGGGAATAGGGTTGTAAACAATGGTTGAAGGTGGAAACATCAATCGACCCCCTTTCTTTGATGGAACTAATTATGCGTACTGGAAAGTACGGATGAAAGCTTTCTTAATTTCCATCGACGAAAGGGTGTGGCAATCAATTGAATTAGGATGGTCTAATCCAACTGAAATTTTAGATGATGTTCGCACCTTAAAACCTAGGTCGAAATGGACCAAGGAAGAGATAGACTTATCTTCTTACAATGGCAAAGGGATTAATGCTCTATTTAATGCTTTGTCACAAACTGAGTTCTCTCGCGTCTCGGCATGTGAGACTGCGAAAGAAATCTGGGATGTTCTTCAAGTTACGCATGAGGGAACTAACTTAGTGAAGATTCAGAAACTGCAAATGCTCACGAGCAAGTTTGACTCTATCTCTATGGCAGAGAATGAATCCTTCACTGACTATTACACACGATTGCAAGACATCGTGAACTCATGTGCTAACTTGGGAGAGAAGATTCCAGAATTTAAAGTTGTAAGAAAAATTCTAAGAACTCTTCCTGAACGATTTCGCCCGAAGGTTGCAGCCATTGAAACAATTAAACACCCGGACGAAATGCGTGTAGAAGAATTAGTAGGTGCTTTACAAACTTATGAAATGACTTTTCCTACTAACTATTCTTCTGGAAAGGCATCCTCTTCTAAGTCTTCAGGTTACGCATTGAAATCAACTAAAGAAGAAGACGCGGATTCATCCTCCTCGGACGACGACGAGAACATTTCTATGGAGGACTTTGAGAAGCAGCTCGCTCTCTTGACAAGGAAGTTTCGCCGCAACTTTCGAAGGGGAAATTCAAGCAAAACTCAATCCTTCGGAAAGTCAAAGAAAGGCAAGGGTCCTTCAAGTTACAAGTCAAGAAGCCAAGAGAACTTCTCAAAGGATAAGAAAAGTTCTGAGGGACAAGTTCAGTGTTTCAAATGTCGAGGCTACGGCCACATAGCAACGGAATGTCCCAACAAGAATCCGGCAAAGAAGAAGGCGATGCAAGTAGTTACTTGGGATGACAACTCCACGTCAAATGAGTCATCGTCAAGTGATGAAGAAGACAACGCGACAGCTTTCCACGCGTCCACTACATCTTCTCCCTTCATGTGCTTAATGGCAAGTACATCCGAGTCACTGTCCAACTCCACTGTGGAAAAGATTGCAACGGACGATGAGTCAGATGATTCGGAAGGTGAAGATTTTGTTTTAGCCTACCATAAGCTTTTGAGGGATTCAAAGAAATTGGCTAAGCAAAACAAGGGGTTGAAAGAGAGATTACTGGATCTTGAAGATGAAGTAAAAAGAGTAACCTCTATCTCAACCGATCTTGAAGTGGAAAGGGACAATCTGATTAAGACAAATGTTTCCCTTCAAGAGTCCAATGAGCATTTCGAGAAGAGTTATGTAGACATGGTGAACAAAGCGAATTACTTCTTGAAGCTCAACGGCGAGGCCCGACAGGAAAAATTGGAAATGACGGAGACCATACGCCAACTAAAGGATGACTTACAGAGATTTTCTTCTGGAAGGAGTAAGTTGGACAGACTTCTTGGTCTCGGTCAAAGAAACAAGTTCGGCCTCGGATACACTCAAACTGGAGACATTCCAAGTTCGAGTGGTACGGTATTTGTGCCTCGTCGGTATCTCCTCCTCCGACACCGGTGTTCACGCCAAGCAACGACAACGAACCTACTACATCTTCTTCGGAATCGACAAGATCCAAGGTATGTTTTCGTTGTGGCATTTCAGGGCACATCAGAAGAAACTGCAAGACTGGAGCCAAACGCACACCTCAAGAACATCTTGCAACAACTACCAAAAGGGCTATTCCTCGGGAAACAACTCCAACAAATTGACGGAAAAGAGCCTTGGTAGTACACCGCTCAAGACGACATCATCAAGGAGCAGCAATTCTTCAAGCAAGACGCTCTCACCTAGGAAATCAACTTCACGACCATTACCGACGCACTCCAAAAAGGTTTGGGTGCGCAAAGGTGAGATCTTTCCCTGTCTTGCTACCAATGTTTCCTTGCATGCATATGATAGTTCGTCTTGGTACCTGGATAGCGGGTGTTCCCGTCATATGACCGGCGATAAAAACTGTTTTCAAACATTTGAGAAAAACTCCGGAGGACTTGTTGTTTTCGGAGATGGTCGGTCTTCCAAAATTGTTGGAAAGGGAACGGTAGCTATTCCAGATGGCCCGGTTCTAGATAATGTATTATTTGTTCATGGCCTAAAGACTAACCTCATAAGCATAAGTCAACTGTGTGATAGTGGTTATTCAGTTAATTTTTCATCTGATAAATGCACTGTAACTGACTTGAACCATGCTTTCTTTTTAAAGGGGGTTAGATCAGAAAACAATTGTTATGTAGTTCCTTCTAAAATTTCTGAAAAATGTAACCTAGCATCTTTGAAAAATGAAACACTTTGGCATGAAAGGCTAGGTCACATAAACTTTAAGGAACTTTCTAGAATTTCAAATAAAGATGTGGTCAAGGGGGTTCCGAAACTTTCTTTTGAACAAAACCTTGTGTGTGGCGGTTGCCAAAAGGGAAAACAGTCTAGGACTGCACACAAGAATTTGAACCACATAGGTACAAAACGGCCTTTGGAACTTTTGCATATGGACTTAATGGGGCCAACTCGTCAACCATCTCTGGGAGGTAAATGGTATATTTTTTTGTTGGTTGATGACTTTTCTAGATATACTTGGGTAGCCTTTTTAAAAGAAAAAGCTGATACCTTTGATTCTTTTCTCGAAATTTGCAATCGTATTATGATTGAAAAGAATGAAAGGATTACTCGAGTTAGGAGTGATAGAGGTGGGGAATTCATAAATTCCAAATTCATTGATTTTTGCTCTTCTAACGGCATTAAACATGAATTCTCTGCACCTTACACACCTCAACAAAATGGTGTAGTCGAGCGCAAGAACAGGGTCGTACAGGAGATGGCTCGTGTTATGCTTCATAGCCGGAACCTTCCTTTATACTTTTGGGCTGAAGCGGTGAACACGGCTGTCTATGTTATCAATCGAGTGTACTTGCGCCCGGGGACTTTAAATACACCATATGAACTATGGTTTAGTAGAAAACCTAATATCAAATATTTTCGTATTTTCGGGAGTCGGTGTTTTATTTTGCGTGATCGCGAAAATCTTGGTAAATTTGACTCTCGAAGTGACGAAGGGATTTTCTTAGGTTATTCTACAAACAGTAGAGCATATCGAGTTTTTAACTTGGAATCTAAGACGATTGTAGAATCGATAAATGTTAAGGTAGATGAAGCTTTTCATTTTGAATCTGAAAAATCTACCCTCGATATCTCTCTTGATGATGATACACCTGCTAATGCATCTTCTTCTAACAATTCTTTCGATAATAATGTTGATGCATCTAACGGTTCTTCAAGCTTATCTGATGTGCAGGAATCATCTCGTGTACCTCCGCCTACTCCTCTACCTCAAACGTTACGCATCTCCAAGGATCACCCTGAATCGAACATAATTGGAGATCCACAAGAAGGAGTTAGAACACGGAGACAATTGGTTTGCGGATTTGCATGCTATGTATCACAAATCGAACAAGGAATATTGATGAAGCTCTCCAAGATGATTATTGGATTAAAGCAATGCAGGAAGAGCTCCATCAATTCGAGCGAAACAAAGTCTGGGAACTGACGAAGCCTCCGAAGCAACACAATGTGATAGGTACCAAATGGATCTTCAAGAACAAGAAAAACGAAGAAGGTACTATCATCAGGAACAAAGCAAGGTTAGTTGCTCAAGGCTATTCTCAAGTAGAAGGTATAGACTTTGATGAAACCTTCGCCCCTGTAGCTAGACTCGAGTCCATTCGTATATTGTTTGCGATCGCTTGTCATTTCAAAATCAGATTATTTCAAATGGACGTTAAGAGCGCCTTTTTAAATGGATTTTTAAATGAGGAAGTTTATGTAGCTCAACCGAAAGGTTTTGTGGATCATAAACTACCTAACCATGTTTTTCGACTGAAAAAGGCTCTTTACGGTCTGAAACAAGCACCGCGAGCATGGTACGAAAGGTTGACAAAGCACCTTTTGGAAAAGGGCTACACTCGAGGGGGAGCTGACAGGACTCTCTTTGTGAAGCATTATCAAAACAATTTCATAGTTGCTCAAATCTATGTTGATGACATTGTTTTTGGAGCAACGAGAGATAATGATGCTTCTAAATTCGCGGAGACCATGGAAAGCGAATTTGAGATGTCCATGATGGGCGAGTTGAATTATTTTCTTGGATTACAAGTTAAGCAGAACGATGAAGGAATTCACTTGTGTCAATCCAAGTATGCACTGGAGTTGGTCAAAAAGTTTGATCTTGAAAATTCGAAAGATTTTCCAACTCCAATGGGAACTAGCCATAAGGGACTTGGAAGTGAATCACAAAGTGAGAATGTAGACGAGAAACTGTACCGCAGTATGATTGGAAGTCTACTATATCTCACGGCTAGTCGCCCGGATATATCCTTCAGTGTTGGGATTTGTGCGAGATATCAATCAGCACCGAAGGAGGTTCACCTGAAAGCGGTGAAACGGATCATCCGGTATATCAAAGGTACAATCAATTTCGGAATTTGGTATCCTATGGGAACGACTTTGGATATTGTTGGATACTCAGATGCCGATTGGGCTGGATCGGTGGATGACCGGAAAAGCACGAGTGGTGCATGCTTCTATCTCGGCCACTGCCTTGTTGCATGGCACAGTAAGAAACAGAACTGCATAGCACTCTCGACTGCCGAAGCGGAGTACATTTCTGCAGGAAGTTGCTCAACCCAATTGATTTGGATGAAGAGCGTGTTGAGTGATTTCCGAATTTCAACATCTTCGGTAACCATTTTATGTGACAACACTAGTGCCATTAACATTTCTAAAAACCCTGTGTTGCACTCTAGAACAAAACATATTGAACTTAGATATCATTTTCTTAGAGAGCTAGTTGAATCAAACATTCTTCAACTGTCATATATTTCAACTGAAGATCAATTAGCCGACATCTTAACAAAACCGTTGGATCAAAAACGTTTCATTCACTTGCGAAAAGCAATTGGCATGCTTTCCTTGAAATAAACTCTTTTTGAAACCTTTGCTTAGATTAGGTTTTGTTTTTGTTCTTGTTTTTGTTTTGTTCTTTATCTATGTTCTGTACATAGCACACTAATTGAGCATATATCATAATTGACTTTAATTGCATCCTTTTATGCATTTAGAAATTTATTATGTTTTTGATGTCATAATGTTTCAATGTTGCAATGATCATTTACGTTAATTAAACCATCTTTCTGTGATCAAAGTCAATTTCTCTCTCAATGATCTCTTGGTATAGTCATTATCATATTTGATTGCTTAGTCGAGTATGAATTCGAGATCAATGGTTTGGTTGAATACTTTATATATTAAATAATTGATAGCCAATTGAGGGGGAGTCAATGAAATGTGAAATGCTCAAAAGATGTGGAAAGAGTTACATCCCAATGAGGAGTGTGAAAACTACCACCACATGGAGAAAATGAAAGAAAAAGGATACTCCATGAATGAAAAGCAAACTTTTGTTTGAAAAATTGTTGATAAAACTCATATTGAAATACTTGACTCAGTCGTATTTCATGGTTGGTATAAGGTGGGATTTTTGATTTAAGATGCTCAAAGAGCCACTCCTTCAACAGATTGTCTAGATATATTATTTAACTTATCTGGGATTTCAAACATCTATTGATCTTGGTACTTCATTTTCTTTACTGAAATTGATGATTTGATAAAGACATTACACATAGGATCAAGATAGATGTAATTGAAGTTGTTCAACTTTAAGTGTTTTAACTTTCGTAAATCTTCGTTTCATTTTTGGATATTATTGATAGATTTTTCATAATCTATTTCTTGTTGTGTGAAACGATGTCATTTGTTTAAAGTTGACATGATAATGTGCTTACATACTTTTTCTGGATTTTACTGTATTTTTCTTAATTTTTCTGAAGAAAAAGGTGTAGCCGATCCGGATCGTGGCAAGTGATCCGGATCCCGAACGCAGGATTTTTCCCGCGTGTGGCCGATCCGGATCACATTCTCGGCCGATCCGGATCGCGGCTAGGGTTCTATATAGAAACTTTCAGATTCGAGATTTCTTTACCCTAATTTCTGGTTTTCAAGCTTCTAGAGTTTCTCTCTCTAGATTTCTTGCTTCCTGGTGCTTCAAAACTCAAAGTTCTTTGGATTCAAGTAAGTTTTCATGATCAAAACTCGGTTTTTCACAGTTTTTCTGTTTTTTCATCAAACGTGAGTTGAAAAGTTGGATTTTTTTCGTTTGTGAATGGTTTTTGATCAAATTTCTTTTGAAATAAGAACTCTGGATCAATTAGTTTTACTTTTATGCTGGGATTTCACTTGATTAACGTGTTTTTAGGCTTCGATTTCTAAAAATTCGGTTTAGGGCATAAAAGAGGAATTTTTGTAAATCATGGATTTGATCTATTTTTAAAATTCTTTTTGGAAAACTAATTTGATTCTTGGCTTCTCTATATGATTATGATTGTCTAGGTACAATGTTTTCAAATTTTTCAAAATTGACGATTTTTCATATGTTCTTGAGTTGGTCTTCACAGGACATTTTCTAAAAACTCAAAGCACTGACAAAATGGTGATCACCTGGATCATTTTCCTGCTCACTGCCATGGTTCATGTGAAGGACTCTGCAAAGCCGAAGAGAAGCAAGAGGACAAAAAGAGCAAAAGCTGACTCCGATACTGAATCGGAAACTGAATCGATTGACTGGGACACAATTGAAGTTGAAGGGGCTGTCCCAACTGCTGCAAAGGGGAAGGCTCCTGCTGAAGCTCCCAAATCTAAACCTCCTCCTACTGCAGCTGAGAAAGGAAAGGCGCCAATGGAGCCTACGGAAAAAGAGTGAAAACCTCGGCAAGGAAAAGAAGTGGTGCCCAAGGCATTTCAATCAATGAACCTATGGACAACCTGCCACCATTTCAGGGATTCGTCAGCTCCACACGAATCAAAGATTTTGAAAAGAGGGAATGCATAGGAGAACGACATGTCAATGTACAACAGATGAGGGATAGATCTGCAGAGTTTGGAGCTCTGTTTGATCAAGTTGGTCTTGGTCCGATCTGCAACTTTTCTGAGAAAACTGGGTACTGTCCACACTCAGTTCGGATCTTCTATCAGAATGCAGCAGGTCTTATTGATGAAGCTGATGGACGCCGAGAATTTCATACCTTTGTAAAAGGTATCAAGATCAAAGTCACTCCCCAACTGATTGGAGAGGTGCTCGGTATGACAGCCATCTCAGACGGAGTTCATTATTTGAAGACTCAGGTCTTCACAGCCAAATCTTGGAGAATAGTAGTAAATGGAACCTGCTCTCCGGATACTACGTCTGCCGGAAATTCAGTTTACTCCAGGGAACTCAAGAAGGAGTACAAGTACTTAAACTTCATATTTGCTACAACATTCTTCCCAACATGAACACGAAAATGTCCGATGGGATAGGTTGCTATTTCTTTATCTTCTTGGAAATCCATCTGCGACAATGGGAGCAAAACTGAACATCCCCTACCTCATTTGGAATAGGATGACGCGGTATGTCGAACACTCACATCCCTCTGAGCGACTACCATATCCAATGATTATAATGCGCATCCTTAGGAGATTTAAGGTGGATACGAGCGCGAGTTCGTATTTGTATAGTTTGGGGACAATAAATGAGACAACCATTGTCAAGTCTTTGACAACAAAGCAGGATGATCCCCCTTCTCCTCCAATTGGCCAACGAGTTCGAACTCATGCAACTTCTTCCACTGCCCCCGTTCCTCCGAAACAGAAGGCACCTGCATCTACTTCGGACGATGATGCCTCGGTTGACATCCTTCAAAGAACAACAGCGGCTTTCAAATGAACAAGAACGTATGTCCGCTGAATTTTCTGAAATGAAAGGCGATCTTCATGTTATGAAAAACGAGATGAAATTATCACAGCTTCTCAAGTCACTTTGACCAAGTCAGTCTCTTCAGTAAAGAAACTTGTGAAGAAGTTGTTTGCGAAAATGGGTTGCACGACCTCGGATGACTCCGACTCTCAGGAGTAAATCTATGTTATAATCATTTTCCTCTGACTTTGCTTTTTGTTCTGTTTTGCAGGTTTATGATGTGTGTTTTTTTTTTGTTAACTCTCCTTTGTAGTTTGCTACGTTTTGGCTTGTTTTGTGACAAAAAGGGGGAGAGAGTTAGCGAAAACAATGAACAATGAATGAACAATGATTGTGATATCAAGGTAAGTATGAATCTCAACTCAACTTTGGTTTTCTTTTGTGATTGTGACATGCTTCTATACTAACTATTTGACTAACTATTTGGGCATGTAATATGACTAACAAGTTGATGTTGGACTAACATACTTTGACATTTGGTTTTCGACTGCTTAGAAGATATGTTGGTTTTAACTATGTTTCTTTCACATATCTGATTCTTTTAAATGTCATGATGAGATCAAACTCTATCTCTGTACTTGGTTTTGTATGTTCCAATTCTTGAGGTATCTAACGAATTTGTTTGTCAAGAATGTTTTCTGTGTGCAGAGATTACAGATGTCTAAGTCTAGAGTCTGTCTTAGGAGTTTATCTCATGTTTTTAATTTCTGGAACTCTTTTGTAAATTTTTGTTGTATGGTGATAGCAACAAAAATATCTTTTTGAATTTTCTTTGTGGATTTGTGTTTTGTCACGAAACCGCCAAAGGGGGAGATTGTTACGGAATTTGAGTTGGCGTATTTCGTGAATGTATTAAGTCTTGAAGATTGAAGATGAAGAAACTTTGGATCATATACCTCAATCTCAAGAAAGAAGAATTCAAAAGGATCAGGTACGTTTAACTAAATAATTTTGATGATCCGAATACTTCTTATAGTGTAGAAACACCTGGAAGAGGTTTTAATTGCATATTCATCAAAAACTGGACATGGGACATGTTCAGGATCCGGATCGTGGCTTTCAATCCGGATCCCGAAAGGTGTTTGTTCATACATTTCAATCCGGATCGCAGCACTGATCCGGATCACAGCTTGGGCAGATCCGGATCCCGAATGGGGTGTTTGTGAAAATGTATGAACGATCCGGATCGGGGATGATCCGGATCCCGAACAGGCGATTTTCTGGAAAGTGCATTCTGTGCTTCTGCAATCCGGATCGTGGCTTATGCAATCCGGATCGCCGTCGGTAAAACTTTCCAGAAAAGTTTGTTTTTGATCCGAATATTCTTCCTAGGGTTTCTAACCTATAAATAGCCCTTCTATTTCATTTCTAGGGCATCGGAAAATAGAGCCGTCATTTTCAAATATCATTTTAACGGAAAGATCCACATATAGAGAAGAACGGAAATCATTAGATCTATTTAATGGTTCTTCATCTATATTGATTAGTTTGATTCTAGGTTTTCATACTCATATCTTGAGTTGAATCAAACTAATGAATACTTAGATGGTATTTCCGATCTACTCTTGATCTAAGTATTCGGCGGATCATCACCACCCAAACAAACAACGATTTACCCCAAATCGGCGCGTGGACTCGCGTGGCCTTGTGGATTCAAGGTGTTATCGCTCTCGTGGATTCGGAGCGAGGTGCGTTCGTGGATTCGAAGCGTGCCATTGGGTGAAGACCGTGGATTCGGTCGGACGTCGTGGACTCGACGTTGGACGCTGTGGATTCAGCGTTGGGCGCGGATCGTGGATTCGAGAAGCGTCGTGGAGCGAGCGGAGAAGATCTACTAGGAGCGTATGGTAAAAGGTTGAGTCGTCTGTGAGTACGTTATATCACCTTGTACGTGTGTTAATTCTAGTGGATTTCGCCGTGTTATCGGTCCCGTGGTTTTTTACTCCGGTTTGGAGTTTTTCCACGTAAAAATCTTGTGTGTTCTTTTATTTTTCCGCATTGGGTTTTTTCGCACAATGATTTTTGAGTGTTTATTGTTTACACCTATTCACCCCCCTCTAGGTGTTTTTTCCCCTATTAGATCCTTATTAACCTAAACCCAACA